>LPNX010616110.1:3190-13241 GCA_001517045.1 Pseudotsuga menziesii
GAGTAGCCTCAGCTATCTTGAATGGGAAGTTTTATAATAATGCTTAGGTCTTTTGGGTCATTTTTTACATAATGATTCACCTTCTCTAATTTCACTCTCTTGGGGAATCATGTGTTAGATTTTTAACATTAAGCTAGCATTATTAGGATCTTTTACATGAGAGAATAACAAGCACAACAATCAAACACAAGACACAATGAACATAGTGTTTTTCCTCGAGGAAACCATAAATGGAGAAAACCCCGCAACTTCCTCAAAGATAGAATCAACACCAAATAGAAAATCCCAAAATAGTAAGATGATCTATCGACAGCAGTAACCTCTTTCTTCCTAGCCCCTATGTCTTCTTCTTCCTCAACTATGAACTACAACTAAGTGTGAGTGAGTGTGTGATAAATAGAGAGGTCACCTCTTTGTTTATACTGATTCCTAGCATGACTAAAACCCTACTGGGGCTGAAATCATTGGATGAGTCTAATAACCCTAGTGCCTCGGAACTATGGGGAATTTAACCCTTATAGAATAGGAGGGTTGCGCACAATGACTTGACATGAATTTTTTACATTATAGATTCTCCCAATTAGAACATCAGGGCATGGCATGGTGATTCAATTACATTATAGACACATCGTGAAATAAACATCAGGGTACAAGAAATAAGATACATAGGTTAATACATTCTGAAGGTACAAATACATTAACACTCGCTCTTAACTAGGAAGGTATTCTTTTGACACAATTTTTGGCACTAGTCTTCTTCTTTGTATCGACTGGGTCATCTCATTCTCTTCATCTTCAAGTCTTCTTAGTCTTCAAGTATTCTTCTTCATCTTCAAGTATAGAATCCCAATTTCAAATCAAATTTGCTAAATATTGTACAACCAACAATTCTTTGCAGTAAGTTGTCTTTATCTAGCAGAGGGTACAAAACTTTATGAAGTATAGAATTGAGAGGCTTATAATGTTAGTTTTTCAACATTCAATCTAGCATTATGTTAGGATCTTGAACTGAGAGAATAACAAGTACAGCAATCAAACACAAGAGACAATGAACATAGTGTTTTTCATCGGGGAAACAATGAATGGGGAAAACCCTGCAAAATCTTCATAGATACAATCAACACAAAAGGTAAAACCCCAAAATAGTAAGATGCACTCCTGACAATAGTAACCTTCTTCTTGTTTAGCCCCAGTGTCTTCTCCTTCCTTAACTATGCGCTACAATTGAGTGTGTGAGTGGTGTGTGTTAAATAGAGAGTCTAGCTCTCTATTTATCCTAATCTCGACATGCCTGAAACTCTACTAGGGCTTACCTATACTTGGAGAGTCTAAGAACCCTAGTGCCCCGAAACTATGGGGACTTTAATGTTTAGACAATTAGAGGGTTACCCACAATGACTTGACATGACTTGTTTACATTATTGATTCTCCTGATCGGAACATCAGGGTATGACATAACATGATAAAATCCTGGAATAAACATCAGGTTACAATAGATAAGAAATACAAGTGAATACATTTAGAAGTTACAATTACATCAACACTCCCTCTGAACTAGGAAGGTATTCTATCGACACAATTTTCATCACTTGTCTTCTTCTCTAGATATTCTTGTCATCTACATATTCAAGTCATCTTCATATGGATATGGATCATCGTTAATCATACTCGGTCTGAATCATCACTGGAAATCATCACTGGATCTCGATCATCACTGGACATCATCATTGGATCTGGATCATCACTCAATCTGGATCATCATCACTAGATCATACTCGATCTAGATCATCACTGGTAGATCTAGATCATCACTCGATCTGGATCTCTCGGAATCATCATAATGGGATCTAGATCATAGCTTCATCTAGAGCATCTCTAGTCATCATCATCTGTGCTATCTCATGATTCTTCTCATCATAGGAAGTTATACAAAGCCATCCTTCTTTCATGCTGGTTGTAGGCCTAACAATCATGTAGGTCTTCTTCAGCACTTATATCTGACCTACTCATTAGAATGGCTCGCCCAACACTTACATTTGACATACTCATCCAAAAGGCACGCCCGACACTCACATCTGATCATGTAAAAGTCTACAATCACATTAGAAAGGCCCAGCATTCACATTCACCAGCATGATACGAAATCACTATCATCTGTGAAAAGGATTCAGCACTTATATCTGAACTGGTAGGAACCAAATCCTACACCCTCGTCAGAAATTCGTGCACTCACATCTAACTTGGTGGGAACTCAATCCTACACCTTCGCCAAAATGGCCCCCAGTCCCAGAATGAGCTAGCTGGTAACAGACTAGGTGCCTCCATTCTCCAAGAGAATGGCAGTTGCCCTTATATCTGACATGGTAGGAATCCAATCCTACACGCTCGCCAGAATGGCCAGCACTCACATCTGACCTAGTAGGAACCAAATCCTACACCCTTTCCAGAATGGCCCCCAGTCCCAAACTGAGCTACTTGGTAATGGACCAGGTGCCTCCACTCTCCCAGAGAGTGGCAGTTCCCCTTACATCTGACCTACTAATTATAATGGCTAACACTCATATCTGACATGGAAGGAACTTAATCCTTTAGCTATGACAGAATGGATCGGCCCTTATATTTGACCTGCTCGTTAGAATGGCTATGGATCTCAGCACTCATATCTGACATGGAAGGAACCAAATCCTCTCACCATGATAGAATGGTTCAGCCCTTACATCTGACCTGCTTGTCAGAATGTAGTTTGGACTCATCACTTCTATTTGGAAGGGACCTCGATCTGGATAACACCAAGATTCTACATGAAGTACTCAAACTTCACTCTGGCCAATGGCTTCATCAACACATCAGCTATCTAATCATTCATCACAACATACTGGAGCTTCACTTCTCCCCTCTGCACCATATCCCTGATATAGTGATACTTGATCTCGATATGCTTTTACTTGTCATGGAACACTAGATTCTCTGACAACTTCACACAACTCTTGTTGTCACAATGTATACAGGTAGCATCCAACTGGAGATCAAATAAATCAGAGAGTAGCTTCCTTAGCCATACTACCTCACAACTAGTTGAACAAGCTGTGACATACTCTGCTTCAGCTGTACTCAGTGCCACACAGGATTGCTTCCTGCTAAACCAAGAGATCACACCTGATCCCATACTAAAGCAACACCCTGAAGTGCTCTTCCTATCGATGGCACTGCCTGCCCAATCTGAATCAACATAACCCTCTAGGTTAATATTCTGATTCGCATCATAGTTGAGCCCATAGTCAAATGTACCCCTCAGGTACCTCAAAATATGCTTTGCAGTAATCAAGTGAACATTTATTGGATCTGTGAAGAACTGGCTCAAAGTGTTCACATCAAAGAAAATGTTTGGTATCATGTTCGTTAGCTACATCAATGACCCAATCATCTGACGATACATTGTAGCATTAACTGACTTTGATGAAGCATCCCTTAATAGCTTCAGGTTTGATGCCATAGGTATGGCCATATCCTTGCAGTCCATCATCCCAAACCTCTTCAAGATATCTACTACATACTTCCCTTATCCAAGGAAGATTCCATCTACGCTCTTCCACATCGCCATACCTAGAAAATAATGCACCATACCCAAGTGCTTCATTTCAAACTTGGCAGCAAGCTTTCTCTTCATATCAGCAATCAACCCATCCATACTTGTCACAAAAAAATCATCTACATATAGTAGAAGCATCACTGGGTTGCCATCTTCAACCTTGTAGTAAAGGTTGGAATCTGATTCACTCTTGGTAAAGCCCAAACTTGATAGAAGGATCTTAATTCTATCGTACCATGTCCTAGGTGCTTGTTTCAAACTGTACAGGGATTTCTTCAATCTACACACATGATATTCCCTGTCATGTGTCTCAAAACCGAGTGGTTGTTCTACATACACTTCCTCTTCCACTACACCATTCAAGAAGGTAGTCTTGACATCCATCTGGTGTATCTTCCATTTCATTACTCCATCCATAGAAAGTATTGATCCGATGGAAGTGTATCTGGATACAGGCGCAAAGGTTTCTTCATAATCTAATCCTTATTTCTGAGAGAAACCCTGAGCTACAAATCTTTCCTTATATTTTCCAATGCTACCGCTTGCAGCATGTTTGATCTTGTAGATCCATTTGGAAGTTCCAACTAACTTCCCATCTAGTCTTGGGACAACATCCCAAACATAATTTTTCATGATCGATTGGTATTCTTCGATCATTGCATCCTTCCATTCTTTCCGTTTTGCTACTTCTTCATAACTTGAAGGTTCTTTATCAATAAAATCACATAGTAAAGCTACACACCTGGAGCAGCACCTGGTCCTCTTTCTTTCTCTGTGATTCTCTTCTGGAGCCCCATATCTTTTCACACCTTGGATAAGTTCTTGTACCCAAGCAGGTTTCCTCTTATGAGTATTCTTCTCCAAAGGTGGATCTACAGGTATTTGTGGTTCTTCAAACTCTCGATCTTCTTCTTGAACTTCTTCGTTCATGGTTGTATCATGAACTCTGGGTGCTTCTTCTTCTTCAAGTTCTTCAGTAGGTCTCTTTCTGGATTTTTTGTAAGATGTGTCTTCATCAACTGTCACATCCTTGCTGATGTCAATCTTCTTGTATCCTAGGAAATATATTCTGTAAGGCTTTGAGCTTTCAGAGTATCCCACAAATATACCCCTCTTTCCTGAAGGACCTAATTTAGTCCTTTTCTCTTTCGGAATGTGTATGTATATTGGATAGCTGAATATTCTGAGATGGTTGACTACTGGTTTCTTGCTGGAGAAGACTTCTTCAATAGTCTTGTTCTCAAGTACTCTATGTGGAGTACGCTTTTGTACATACACCGTTGTTCTAGCAGCTTCCACCCAAAGATGCATAGGAAGGTCCTGATCATGAAGCATTACTCTTGCAGCATCCATGATAGTTCTATTCATCCTCTCTATAATCCCATTCTGTTATGGATTGTAAGTAGTGAACAACTCCCTCTTAATCCATGATTCTTTGCATAGCTCTTTGAATTCATTTGAAGTGAATTCTCCGCCATTATCTAATCGAATGGTATTGATCTTCTTTTCAGTGTCGTTCTCGATCAAGGATTTGAATTCCTTGAACTTGTGGAATACTTTTTCTTTGTTCTTCATGAAGTAAACCCATTTCTTCCTAGAGAAATCATCAATGAAAGAAACATAACATGCATACCCGCTTAGTGAATTTGATGACATAGGAAAACATACATCAGAGTGGATGATTTCCAATATTCCTTCTACTTTTCTTTCACTTTTTGGAAATGTATTCTTTGTATTCTTTCCTTTCACACATCCTTTGCATACCCCATCATGTTTTGCTTGGATTTCTAGAAGACCGTCAATAGCTTTTCTTGCAATAGGTAGTGCTCTATAGTGCACATGTGCAAGCCTTCTATGCCAAAGTTCACATGGCTCTACTGTGTCATGGACCAAGGCTTATTCTAGATGGCCCTTTAATTTGTACAATCCTCCTTCTTGTTCTCCAGTCACTACCTCATCATCAATAGTATTTCCTTTTGGCCACATGATGATTTGACCATCTATGAATGCAACTCGCATTCCTTCTGCATCTAATGCTGATATGGAAAGGAGGTTCTTCCTGAGTCCTAGCACAAACAATACTTCTTTCCTTGTTAGAGACTTTCAATAGTCTATCTCATAGGAATATTACCCACTACCTTTTATTCAATATTGGTAGTCATCTCCTAGGTTGACCTTGTGAGGTGATTCATGTTCTGACAGTCTCACAAAGGATTCCTTGAATCCTGTCATATGTTTACAAGCCCCACTGTCTATAATCCAATCATCACTTCCATGAGTAATGTTACCTGTGAGAGCAGAGATCAAAACATATTCATCCCCGCTTGAAGAATCTTCACTTTCATATCTGGTTCTTTTCTTGGATGCTTCATCATCCTCTGCAACATGAGCATGATGTCGTCTTTTGTTTCTCCTCTTTATTAGTTTTTGTTTCTTAGGACAATTTCTTGCATAATGTCGTGCTTCATCACATGTATAACATATGATCCTGGATAAATATTTTCTAGTGTTATCTTTGTGAGAGTGCTTACCTCTGGAGTTATGAGATCTTCTTTTGGTTGAATTGGAATGTGATTTGGAGTGTATTGTGAGAGCTTTATCTTCACTTCCCATATTTTCTTCTTGAGCTACTATCTGAGCTTCTTTCTTGAGCGCACTCTTCCCATAGTCTGCTAAACTTGACTAAATTATTTCTAGCATAGATTCCTTGGATGAAATAATCCCATGACTTAGGAAGGCCATTCAAGGTAGTCATCACAATCTCTGCATTTTCCACTTCTTCATCTACGACTTCTAGTTGTTCCTTGATCTGAGAAACTCTTGTAAAGTAAGACTGGATTGTTTCTGCATTCTGAATCTTCACATTCTTCAGTTGGTTTCTCAGAGTCATCTTCCAGTTTATGTTCTTCCCTTCAAACAATTTGGTTAGGGTATCAAACACAGCTTTAGGTTTCTTTAGAGAGGACACGTGTTGTATGAGATGGTCCTTGATAGAATCAGCAATGATTCTCTTTTCCATAACCAATTTATTCTTATGCAGGGCCTTAGCCTCATCTCCCTTTGGAACTAGAACCTCCTCATGGATGTAGGAGTCCAACTCATTCTCTTCCAGGACCAAGGAGATCCTATACTTATAAGCTTGGAAGTTATCAGCTCCCTCAAGCTTTCCATCAATCTTGGTATGGTGAGACATCCTAACTGAGAACCTCAAATAGAAATACAAAATATTTTAGATCTTGCCAATTCAAGATGTCGAATCTGAAACTTGAACTGAAATCTTGCAGAGCTGGTTCAGGAGCAAATTAGGGTTTTGTTTTTTTAGAGTTTTGTCCACCCAAATGCCTTGAAATTTATTTGTACCTTTGATTTTGGGGAGGAGATCAATCCAAGTATGGGTTCACTAAAAAATTCCTCTTCTGTGAAAAGCCCTAATTTCTGGCAGCAGTGATAGGTCCAAAACTGAAAAACCTCAGAATTGGATTATGCTTCGACAGAAAGATGTGCCCTAAGGAGAAGAGTTATTCCACCTTCCTTTTGCTAAAAATCTATGGAGAGAGATCCACAAAGTAAGAATCCCTAGTTCCTGCAGCTACACAGTGTCTTCTTCTCAAGTTAGCTCTAATTCCATGTGAGTTTTTCAACATTCAAGCTAGCATTATGTTAGGATCTTTAACAGAGAGAATAACAAGTACAACAATGAAACACAAGAGACAATGAACATAGTGTTTTACATCGGGGAAACCATAAATGGAGAAAAACCTGCAACTTCTACAGAGATAGAATCAACAGAAAAGGTAAAACCCCAAAAAAGTAAGATGCACTCCCGACAGCAGTAACCTTCTTCTTGTCTAGCCCTAGTGTCTTATCCTTCCTCAACTATGTGCTACACTTGAGTGTTTGAGTGATGTCTGTTAAATAGTGTTAGGTATAACTCCCGATTCGATATTATTCATGGCTAATGCATACATTTATATATTACATGTGACGGTTGTGTTTCACCTTCCGCCCAGCCTTTTCGGCTTCCTAGGTAACTGTTCAGCTAACTATTTATTTATTTATTTACAATATATAATCCCAATGGATTGTATTCTAACAATCCCCCTCTTAATCTGAAGGGGTGTTCGTAAGTTCGAGCATGTTTCTGAATCTTTCAAACTTTTCTCGTCCAAGCGCTTTGGTGAAGATGTCTGCAACTTGATCATTTGTGGAACAATGTCGAAGATGGACTGTCTTTGCCTCTACATGATGTCGAATCAAATGATACTTTGTGTTGATGTGTTTGGTTCGATCATGGAATCTAGGATTCTTATCCAACTTGATTGCAGAAGTATTGTCGACCAACAATGGAGTGGAGTTCTCTTGTTTTTCTTGCAAATATTCAAGTATCTTCCTGAGCCATACTATTTCTTTCGTTGCTTCAGCTGCAGCCACATATTATTCTTCTGTTGTTGAATCTGCTGGAACTGACTGTTTGTGTGATCTCCATGAGACAGCTGCTGATACAAGACTCATAGTGTATCCAAAAGTTGATACTCCTGTCTCCTTATCGCCATCAAAATCTGAATCTGAGTACCCAATAAGTTTGAAGTCATCCACTTTAGAGTACTTCAGTCCAACGTCTTGAGTCCCCTTCAAGTATCTTAGAACTCTTTTTGCAGTTGACCAGTGTCCTTCACAAGGTTTATGCATGAACCTTGAAAGTATGCCAACAACATAAGAAATATCTGGTCTAGTTGTTGTAAGGTAGATAAGACTTCCTACAAGTTGTCGATACTTGGTCGCATCCTCAAATTCTTTTCCTTCGCTTGATGTGAGCTTCATTTTCTGTTCCATTGGAGTAGATATAGGGTTGCATTCTGTCATGCAAAATTTGTTTAGTAGTTCTCCAACATATTTTCTCTGAGATAGGAATATGTACTTAGGATGTTGAGTGACTTCAATTCCTAAGTAATAGTGGAGATGTCCCATATCTGTCATTTCAAAGATCTTTTTCAAATCTTTCTTTATGGATACTATATAGCTCTCATTGTTCCCTGTCATCAAAAGATCATCTACGTACACCACAAAATACACAACAAATCTTCTAACTTTCTTTATAAACAATGTTGCATCATCAAGATCAAAATGTTCAAAATTTAACATCAAAAGATGCTCGGTTAACTTTTCATACCATGCACGAGGCGCTTTTTTTAGGCCATACAAGGATTTGACAAGCTTGCATACCTTTTGTTCTTTTCCTTTCACAACAAAACCTTCTGGCTGAGACATGAAGACATTCTCTTTCAAGTCTCCATTCATGAAAGCAGTCTTCACATCCATTTGATGAAATTTCCACCCTTTCTGAGCAGCTAAAGAGAGTAAGGTACGGAGGACAGCCCATTTTGCTGTAGGAGAGAACGTTTCTTCATAGTCAATTCATTCCTTTTGTGCATAGCCTTTTGCTACAAGCCTTGCTTTGTGCTTGTCAAGTGAGCCATCTGATCTATATTTGTTCTTGTACACCCACTTGCAGCCAATTGGTTTGGTTCCAACTGGAGGGTTAACCAGCTTCCAAGTTCCATTCTTTATGAGTGCATCATACTCATTCTTCATAGCTTCTTTCCACTAAACTCAAGTAGAAGCTTCTTCAAAGGAAGTTGGTTCAAAGTTAGCAGATAAATTAAATTCACAATCAAATGATACATGCATGTCATCACGTGAATTATCTGCTCCTCCTCCATCTTCATGTCTTTTCGAACTTCTCATTCCCCTCTTTCCAACTTCTTTCGGATGGACACTTTCAAGTGTCTTTGTGGCCCATTTAGGAATCTTCCATGATGGTCCTGGTTGATTAGCTGGTGGTGCTTCATCATTGATTGAGAGTCTTTCAATTCTCTCAATCACATCATCTAGTTGAACCTCTTGTTCAAGTGAAATAGCAGGAACTTCTTCATGCGGGGGAGTTGGTGCTTCATATGGAAATTCCAAAGGTTGTTCCAGAATAGGAATCCCCCCTTCAAGGTTTGGAATTTCATATTCATTTTCAGAATATGTCTTTGGATGAGGATAACTTTCCAAATGATCAAGATTTCTCTCAATAGACTGGTCATTTTTATTAGTTTCAATAAAAATGACATCTCTGGAAATAAAAAATTTCTTGTTTACCTCATCATACAAATGGTATGCCTTGGAGTATTCTTCGTACCCCGGGAAAATACATTTTCTGCTTCGAGCACCAAGCTTGTTTCTTTGCTCCTTTGGAATCAAGGCATAACAGGTGGAACCAAAAACTCTGAGATGCATGACTGAAGGGAGATGGCCAAACAACATTTCATGTGGAGTCTTGTCATCAAGAGCATTTGAGGGACTTTTGTTTCTCAAATAAGCTGCACATTTTACCGCATCACCCCAAAACTTTAGTTTTACATTCTTGAAAAACATAATAGAGCAAACCATATTCATTATGGTTCTATTCATTCTTTC
>LPNX010616124.1:0-16907 GCA_001517045.1 Pseudotsuga menziesii
CCACAAATAACAAAGTCTAAGGGAAACCCCTAGGCCAACCATCCAAAGATATATCATCACGACCACTACGGTCGACTGCAATATGCCCCTGGCCTTCCTCATCCGCTCGACGAAGAAGAGAGCCCAGAGCTGACAACTGCAGAAGTTAAAAGCGTGAACTCTGCAAGTCAGTTACATCCCACATATTTAAATTACATGTACAAGGTGACAAAATAAAATATATATATGAAACATAAATCTATGAACCCCCCTCGGTGGAGTTGAGTGTCAGATCTGGGATGTTGTCACCCGCCTGCCTAGATGGGCCTTCACCAGCAACCGGCTGGTGAGCGGCAACCCACTCATGCGTAAACATCAGGGCAGCTCCAACACCCTCTTCTGCAGCTGTATGTATCTGTGTCTGTTTCTATGACATGAAAATTTAGTTATATTAATTAATTACAATTTGAACTTGAGAATTACAATTTGACCATGTAAATTATAATGTGATGATAAATGTGCAAACAATTCGAACATAAATAACTTACCTCGTCGACTGGTGTGCCGTGAGTAGGAGACGGGTGAGACTGTGTACAATCATGTGTGGGACCATTGCCTTTATCCTGTACAATCTAAACAAGATAAATGACGAAAGTTAGAACAAACCATTTAGTATTACGCGTACAACAATTCACTGATTATGAAATTCAAATTAAGGATGAATGTTAACACATACCTCATCAATGTTCCCTGTCGAAACGTGGGCAGGACCTCCAACAGATGCGTCGCTGGCAAAAAGGACCTCCATGAACATGGGCTCCTGCATGGAGATATAACACAAAGCAACGTATTAGTTCAAAATATGATTCATTTGAGGATACATTATAATCAAGACAATCAAATGACGACATAGTATTTGATATTAAAACATTCAAATGAACACGTAATTGTATAAAGATATACCTGTCTCGTCGGTCGAGGCCTGCATCTCTTATGCAGTCAAAAATATGCATCACGGGCTGTGATAGCATACTCCGCCAGTGTATGGGGATCGAAAAGGCGGATAACATCATCATCCACCCACTTTAGCTCAGGATCTGTAGGTGCGGTGGGTGGTTTGACTCTCTCTGCCTGGACAGCCATCAGGGTACCATGAATTGCCATGCGTGTGGCCTGTGCCAGTGAACTCCGCTCCCTAGTCGCCAACTGGGATTGATTGTCGACGTCCTCTGTCCTAAGCAAGCTCCTGCTAGGGATGCCTACCAAACGCTCTGGCTCCTGCTGAGTTGCAGGGTCTCTCCTAGCCCCGGGACGCGTCGCACTACGTCCCCCACCAACACCATAGAAGTTCAAGGGTGTGCTGGTGTAATCTGGGTGCATATGCAAGACAAACTCTGCATATATATATGTTTTGCAAAGTACAGTGGGACCTGGTGATGGTGGGGAAACGTGCCCCACGCTCCAATGAATCTGTCATAAACAAAAGGCGCTGCAACCTCTAGCTTAAACTCCCTGAGTCTAAGCGGTTGACCAGCAGCGCGAGCATGAGGGATATCAAAGAGTGTTCCCTTCACATCATGGCCTTTAGTGGCATCTCTCACTGCAGGCCATTTATCAGGCCCCATCACCTTAGCCCTTCTAGTTTGGCATGCCACTGCCCAAAGGGAACCCAATGGTCCAATGGCTTTGTAGATCTTCAGTAAATCGTTTACTGCTTCGTACATGATCCACATTGAAGCAGATGTGGGAGAGCTAGGTGTAACGGAACGGATGCTAGATTGCAAGCGCTCACGCTGCGCCTCAATG
The DNA here is from genome assembly GCA_001517045.1 of Pseudotsuga menziesii. Taxonomy (NCBI): domain Eukaryota; kingdom Viridiplantae; phylum Streptophyta; class Pinopsida; order Pinales; family Pinaceae; genus Pseudotsuga; species Pseudotsuga menziesii. The sequence goes on from LPNX010616124.1 coordinate 1,786, forward strand.
TCCCGCAATGTGATGCAGGCGATCTCATCATCCCAGGTTGCTGCCCAAGAAGGGTCAACGCCCTGGTCAGCATCTACGTCGCCTGAAAATTGGATGAAAACATAAATGTCAGTCAAAATACATATATTAACTGTAGCTGAATTTGAAATCAATAAAAATTAAAGGTATTGACAACTGGAAAAAAAAAAGTGCATTTAATATACCTTCGGGGGGAGCCTCCCCATCGATAACAGCAGTGACGTCATCATTGATATCGTCCAGTGAAACGCTGCCAGAGTGGCTGCCATTGGGCTCCCCAGCAGGGGCGTGTGGCGTCGCAGGACGCCTAGGCGGAGCACCTACAGTGAAAATATAAATGTATACAAGTTAATGATTAAATATACACATGTGAAAGAATTTAATTTTATGTATCTGACAACAAAGAGTACATCATGCACAGTGGTATACTTACCAGTCCTCTGAAGACTCACGTTGCGAGGGTTCACCATTGATCCACCAGAGCTATGCCTGCGATGGAGCGAAGAGCCCCGTTGTGCAGACGCATCTGCATGAAATAAGACATATATAAATCAGACATATATGGTGATAAAATATTATTATTTTAAAAATTTTCAATCTAAATATACGCATTTAAAAATGAATAATTCATTAATTACAAAATTCATCATTGCAAAATAACTGTAATCACTTGGAAACATTATATAAAATAATTTTTTCACATGCATACCTACTTGGAAAATACATCAAAATGTTGTACAACTAAAATACGACATATCAATTGGATGACAGAAAATTAGTAGTTAAGGGGTTATGGGGTTTATATTTTAGGCATTTATGAGATATGGATGAATCACTTATAGGGATTAGGTGTCAAATAGTTTTTAATGAAGGGGTTAGGGTCTTTAGGTGTTAATGGTTTTAAAATCATGGTAAGGATCATGGTGCATGAAAGGGCACCCATAACATCATTACTATTTCTATAAGGCATTAACTAGCATTACCATTAAGAGGTCATGTGTGTAGTTTAAAAAAAATTGATGATCATTTGATGCTTACAACCTTCATGTAGGGCCAAAGGCAACTATTTCCTCCGGTGATCATGTCTACTACATAGAGAACCACACCTATTGCTCAATACGTCCAATAAGGATATAACTCTGAGTTTTACATCGTCTATACAAAGGGCCTACAGTTGATTAATTGTCTCTATGGTTCATATAGGTTTGTTTAGTTGGTGTTTTATGGATTTTTTTCAATCCTCTGTGAATTCACGGAGGATTGAAAAAAATCGGGCAGCATTTCGGCTTGCCCGGGACACATTTCAAAATTAAACCGGTAGCATAAACCCTACCTGCTACCGGTTTAGGGTTTAGGGTTTTAAAATTTCAAAATTAAACCTGCTACCGGTTTAGGGTTTAGGGTTTCAAAATTTCAAAATTAAACCGGTAGGGTTTATGCTACCGGTTTAATTTTGAAATGTGTCCCGGGCAAGCCGAAATGCTGTCCGATTTTTTTCAATCCTCTGGTTTAATTTTGAAATGTGTCCCGGGCAAGCCGAAATGCTGTCCGATTTTTTTCAATCCTCCGTGAATTAACCGGTAGCATAAACCCTACCGGTTGGCATAATTTATATATATTTATAACAAATTAACAAAAAAAGGGAATTTAACTACAAATTTTCAAAAATCAGGCAGCATTTCAAACATGAAAATTATAAAAACATACATTTATTTTAAATTCCATTTAAATTGAAAAACAATTATTCCAACTGTTACCTCTTGGCTCCGACATTGTGATGAGGTTGGGTTGCTTCGGGGTGCTTTGGGGTGTCAATTCTTCCGTCGCCGTTTCGTCGCTGTTCCGTCGTTGTCTCTCGGTCCGCAGGTCAAAAGTCGAAAAAAAAGAGCCGCGGATCCCGTGGCCTCTTTTTATAATTTTTTTGAGAGAGGGACCTCGGTCGAGGTAGGTACCTCGGTCGAGGTCCATACCTCGGTCGAGGGCTTGATAAACCCTCGGTCGAGATATTAAAACCTTGGTCGAGGGCTTTAAAAAACCTCGGTCGAGGTACATTTTTTTGTTTTTGCCGAAATCCGCTTGCCAAAAAGTGTTACCCAGGTCCGTGGATTCACCCTGGTACATGTTTCAAGGACTAAAGGAAAACCATCCAGCGACACATGACAAAACCTGGCCACATACTCCAAATCCAAAGACACAAAACAAACATGGGGTCCATCATGCACATGGGTCAAAGTAGGGAAGGGCTCTTCAATCTCATCTGTCTCAGTCATAAGTCAAGGACAGAGTAATATGGATGAAAATTGGATGTATGAGGAAAGGTGATAAGGTGGAACTAGCATAGAAGGATACGATAAGTCTGTACAAAGCATCGCATATACATTGGCCTTACATACCAGACCTCCAATCATTCATAACACAAATTAGGCATCATATTATAAGTCACATAAGCATAGGTCACCATAATCATTATAGTATGATAAGTCAAAGGTGTTAATATACATTAGAGAGCAAACTAATACCAAGAAGCGACCATATATATGTCTCTACCTAAAATGATCAATCTTCCATCTGTGTACCATCTTTGGTGTTATGCTTGAATGGACTATGTCATCACCAAGGTCATCTCAATGGACTAGGAAGTCTCAATCATGGCTAGGGAATGCTCTCCATCAGCTGCTGAATAAGGCTCGTGCTAAAAATTGATCCATGTTGTATCCCCATATAATTGAACTAGCTTTGAAAAAGAAAGAATATCCATCTGCTAAATCATGGTAGCCCAGCTACTATTTATGTGAAAACAGGGGAAAATTTGAGTTAGCTCTGAAAAAGAAAGAATATCCATCTGCTACATCATGGTAGCCCAGCTACTATGTATGTGAAAACAGGGGAAAATTTGAGTTATCATGTTTTTTTTTGGAAACACATCCTAGGTGCCCACATTATCATCTCTTATATGTTATTGTGCACTCCTTGTTGGTTATGTTCCAGATTGTTGTTCCAAGACCATTTTCTCACATTTTGAAACTATCTCCTCATTGCACCATTCTTGATTTTATTTCCAAAAGAAAAGAAAAGAAAATATCACCATAATACAAAAACACTGAAAACCAAAAAAGGATAAAAGAAATTGAGCTCTTCTTATAATCACCAAGTTTTTGTTATTATCACGAATCACCTCTTCATGAGTTTAGCAGTTGTTATTGTTGCCATTGTTCCATTGAGTCATCTACTCATATCCTTTCACAAGTCACATTGGTCCTTTAGTCCCAGTCACACCATTTGTTTGACATAGTCGTCTTTGAGTACCAATCACACTATCAATATGACTTTGTTGCCATGGTCTCATGCGCCTCCTTGTCTTTTTCCTTATATCTCCATTTTAAATTTGGCAAAGTCATCTTGTTGGGGTTTATGGTTAATTCCTAGGTCAATGACCATTTGTTCTCCATTAAAAGGAAGCCCTTTGTCTCATGCATATCTCCAAGTCATCCCATTGCTTTATGTCCAAGTACTCACCATCTCCCAATGCTCTCATTACCTCATGTTGGTTTCAGAGACTCCTCATTTCCCATTCTATAACAAATCTTCCCCTATTGACCATGACACGGTTTCTCTAAGGGTTTCATTTATAGGTCGAGTACCTTTGTCACCATTTTTCTTAATGATTAGTGGTTTACCTTACATATGATAATGGATTATCATATTCATTGATCTATGATTGCATTGCTCGTGTTATTGTTTGACTTCAAAAACTCTATTCACGCTATGTCATCTTGCACTCATATGTTGGTAACCATTTTCATAGTGGGTGGGATACCATGCATTTTCCAATAAGTTTTATCTTTGATTACTAACTTTATGGTTTCTCTTATGCTCCACTTCAACTCATTATCAAATTGTGGAGGTTCATATTTGGTTATGTTAGTGTTCCATATCTAATTGAAGGACATGAATATGTATGATTCCATTCTAACATTATTATGAGCCTACACCTTGGGGGTTTACTTCTAGTGAGTTCTCTAAATCTTTCAACCCTTCCACAACTACGGTCCTCCTTCATTGCAATTTTTGTGCCCCCATTGGGTGACACTATTTGATTACATGTAACATGCATAAACAACATTCATTTTCAAATGTATTTTAATTTGGATTCATTTGTACCATCTTACAAAGCCATGGTTGCATATTGAACTTGATTTGACTATTATGCAAGAACATGTCTCTGTGGTTGGTTTATAGAGATTGTATATATACTCATCTATCACATGTTTGGTAGGGGGATTCATTTCTCTCCCTAGTAGGGGTTTTCTTCATTGTGTGTCTCTCTCAATACTTTTTACAACAATACATTATCTATTTCTACCATATTATGCTTTCCTAAACTCACACATAAGAGGACATATGCTATCACGTTTTTTTTGTTCATTTGAGATACTTAGTATTATGAAAAGCATGCTTAATCTTTTGAAAGTTGTGTTGCCACTATTGGAGTGTGAATTTGGCAAATTCTATAGTTCACTTATGAGACAATCACTTCATGATGGTCTTCGGTCAATTGCTCCCATTCCAGTGAAACCACTTAGTTGAATTGAAGGGCCTTTGGCCATTATTGGAGTTATTGCATTCAATGGTTGTACATTGAAGCTTTATTTTGGCTCCAAAATTATTTATAAATGAGGGCCTCCATACTCCATTTTCATAAGCTCAATTTTGTTAGCATTATGTCACAAAATTTCTCCAAAGATTACAATGCCTACTTACTCCAATCTTCCTCTTGAGCCATCTTAGTCTTATGTCATTGAATTACATGCTCCAGATGTGCATTTCATAAGAAAAAAGCTATTGAAATTGCTCTAGAATTAGGGAAAGAGATTGAGGAAAGAAATAAGAAACCCTCAAAGAGAGAGCATTGAATAACATCTTCAATACCCCTCCATGTGGAATTCTTAATTTCTTAAAAGGTTTTTCCATTGATAATAATACACATATCTCTTTTTCTTCCCCCAAATAGTTTGTGGTTGCTTTGAATGTATTTCAATGGAGTTTTGACCTCATTGTTTGGAAAACTAACCATTGGTAGGAAATAGTAGAATTTATTTTGCTTATTATTATGTGCATGAGACCAGTAGGAAATAATAGAATTGCTTAGCTTGTTATCTTTTGTGTAGAACCATAAGGAGTTGAATCTCCACTTATATCTTTTTTGTGCTCAACATCCAACTTACCAATTTTGCAAGGGGCTCTCCAAAGTTTGCTTCACTTTTCTTCATTTAAATTTAATTAGTCCTACTTTTTAACTTGCTTTGAAAATATTGGAAATTTATTTATTTAATTGTTTTATTCTTATTTTTATTCCAGTCTCCCTCAACTTTCCAATTAATAGAAATGTGATTTTGATTAACTTGTGTACAAACTACTTAACCATAAAGGCATGAAAACTAACTTTATCCTGGTATTAATAGTATGCCTTGAATTTTTAGATATACAAAGCCAAGCATGAACTTGTAAATGATGGCCACTACTAACGAACATATAAACCCTGAATGTCTGAGTACTAGATACACAACTCTATGTTAAAAGTTAACAAAACATTTTCCAGTAGAGAGATAAAACCTCCAAAACCACAATTTGATAATGAAAAGAACTCTGATGATAATGGAACTCTAATTATAAAACATAGGCAGCCATTGCTTCGATTATTTTGCATTAACAGCAGGTTTTGGTAACGTAGGATAAAAGACGATCAAATCGCATCGGACAGATTTTTGAATAAAACCGGTCAAAATCGCTGCAGAAAATTGCTCTTTCAACAATTATGTAATTTCAACAATGACATTTATTTCCTCTCGATTTTTGAAATTACAATTTAATCACTTCAAACTGCAATTTCCACGATTTTTCTCGGAATCCGGCAGGGCGAGGGCTATTTAGTTGTCCCGAATACTGCTTCGCTTTTGGTTTTAGTGTTTTAAGGTGCTCCGGTTTTGGTTTTAGTGTTTTAAGGTGCGGCTGTGGTACTACTTTCAAGTTCAAAATCACTAACTCGTGGTTTTGGTTTCACGGTTTTACGGCGCGGCTGTTGTACTGACCTTTTCAATCTCAGCGTCATTAATTCCGCTCACCCGCTACGCATGCGGCATTACCTACTTTACACTCTGCTTATTCCCGCGTTTCAACGATTGATGAAGACCATGCTATCCATATGGAAGGAGAAGATCTTTCTCCTTCCTCAACATTTATTCCACACTTCGAATGCCAATGCAGACATTAAAGCACTCTGTCAGACCAACGGACTTCAAGAGGCAGTGGACACCTTCAACCATCTTCTTTCATCTAAATCCATTCCCACTCTCGTCACATGTAGTATTTTATTGAGTAGCCTAGCTCGACGGAAAGAGCATGAATCAGCACTGTCTGTTTACAGACTTATGATTGAAGCAGACATTGTTCCAGATCTGATAACTTTGAACATTGTCATCAATTGTCACTGTCAGACAGGTCGAATGGATTATGCGTTCAAAGTGTTTGAAGGAATGGAAGCACATGGCCATATTCCAAATGTGGTAACCTTCAATACCCTCATCAAAGGGCTTTGCAGGGCGGGCAAGATGAAGGGCGCTATCAAACTCTCCAATCAAATGATGAGCAGAGAACGGGCTCCTAATCTTGTTACATATAGTACCTTAATAGATGGGTTCTGCAAAACAGGGAAAACCCACGAGGCGTTCGGGTTGTTAGCTGTTATGCTGCAAAAGGGTCACACGCTTAACACAGTCACGTTCAACATCCTTATGGATCGACTATGCAAAGAAGGTAAGCTCCAAGAGGCCAATAAACTGCTTTATCAGATGTCAAAAGAAGGGCTTAACCCCGATGTTATTACATTTAATAGTCTTATTCATGGTCTTTGCAAAGAAAGCAAGTTGGACGAGGCTCGAAAGCTCTTTTATGAAATGTCCGACAAAAATATATCTCCTAATGTTTTCACATACAGTGCGTTTATGGATGGCTTATGTAAGGGAGGCAAATTGTACGAGGCTGAGAAACTTTTCTTCGAAATGTCCAACAAAAATATATATCCGAATGTTGTCACATACAGTGCACTTATTTATGGTTTCTGTAAGGAAGGCAAGTTGGAAGAGGCTGTGAAGCTCTTCCATGAAATGCCGGATAAACACATCTGTCCTAATGTTGTCACATACAATGTACTTATTGATGGTTTCTGTAAGAAAGGCAGGTTGGAGGAGGCTGTGAAGCTCTTTCATGATATGCCTGACAAACACATCTGTCCTAATGTTGTTACATACAGTGCATTTATTGATGGTTTATGTAAAGAAGGCAGGTTGGAGGCGGCTGTGAAGCTTTTCCACGAAATGTTTCACAAACACATCTGTCCTAGTGTTGTCACATACAGTGTACTTATTGATGGTTTCTGTAAGGAAGGCAGGTTGGAGGATGCTGTGAAGCTCTTCCATGAAATGCCTGACAAAAACATTTTTCCAGATGTTGTCACATATAATGCACTTATTGATGGTTTTTGTAAGGAAGGCAGGTTGGACATGGCTATGAAGCTCTTCCACAAAATGCCCAACAAAAACATTTTCCCTAATGTTGTTACATACAATGCACTTATTAATGGTTTCTGTAAGGAAAACAAGTTGGAGGAGTCTATGAAGCTCTTCCATGAAATGCTCGGCAACCAAACCTATCCTAATGTTGTCACATACAATGCATTTATTGTTTATTTCTGTAAGGAAGGCAGACTGGAGGAGGCTATGAATCTCTTTCATGAAATGCCCAGCAAAAACGTATGTCCTGATGTTGTCATTTACAATGTGGTTATTGATGGTTGCCGCAAAGGAGGGAAATGGCAGGAGGCCACCGAAGTGTTTAATGAGATGCGAGATAAGGGGCACAATCTTAACGATATCACATACAATGCTCTGATTGACGGTATTTGTAGAGAAGGCAAGCTTGAAGAAGTTCTCCGGTTGTTAGATGTTTTGGTGCAAATAGGTCATCAACCCAGTGAAATCAAATACATTACACTTAGAAATGGGTTCTGCAAGGTGGGTAATTTACAGAAGGCCAGGAAGCTCCTTCGAGAGATGTCAAAGAAAGACTCCAAGCTGATGTAAATTAATTGAAATTAATAGATGGACTATGCAAGCATTGCAGGATAGACAAAGTTAACACTTTTTTTCACCTTGTGTATAACATTTTCCATGCCAAAGGAAGACATTATGAATATTATTATGCTCATATTTAAATTGATTAATGTTGGCATATAGGGCTTAGCCAACCCACAATTAATAAATGCATATGCATCGATTGTAATGGAAATTAGAAAATCATCATTTTCTAAGTTGTAACTGAAGGATGCGATTGAAGAGCAGCAAATAAATCATAAATGTTACTGAAATCTTCTCATCATGCAGCTATAAAATAGGGCAACAAGTAGTTATCTCGCATTTTTTATCTCTTACCCAAGCAAGGGAAAAAGAACTGATAGAATAGTCAGGCTGAGCAAGTTTAGCAAAGGGAGAGGGTTCCTTATGTCATCCTCCCATTTGCTATTAGTTTTTGTAAATAGTTAGATTTTATAATAAGAAGGGCAACTTGGTTCTGTTGGCTGCTATTTTCATTTTGTTTTGACATTAATGCCCTTTTTTCGGGAACTTGGTTACTAATTTTGATTTCGATATTAATTTCAATCACTCTCTAGAAATGCAAAAAACAGTGCTGTCATGATTAAGCAAAGTCGCTGGCATTGGTTATTCGAGCTAAATATCATTTCTTTATCATTGCCAAAATTATAGGCAAACTCTTATTTCGTCAATGTCAACATGTTTAAAGGTTTCATGTAATGTCCCGGTTTTGACCCCGTTGCATTAGATGTATATGATGATGTATATATTGTGATGATCATGGTGAGGAGCTAAAGTCCAAGGCCCCGCCATTGATCGGTTGTGCTATGTTTTGGATTTAATTTGTCGCCGACGGTATATCGGGGCATGCGGCATATATTATGTTTGGCATCATGTAAATATGCATCTATAATTAATTAAATGAATCCGACCAGCTACGATCGCGGCAACTAAAATGAGAAAGGGGCATGATTTTTCCAAGGGTAAGGATGTGGAGGAATTTGTCAAACCTTGGCCAATGAGGAAAAATACCCATATGTCATCTTCCTTTGTTTAATTCCAACCACTTTCATTGAAGAATGGCTGGTGGTGGTTGAGGCAGTTATTATCTTTGGGAGTGGGGTGGCGGGACTGTCAGTCCTCACCCACATGCACACTCTACCTTGGTTGACTTCACAATGGCAGAAGAAACTACTGCCATCACTCCCGCACATTCTCTCTCCACGCCTGTGCTGAACACCCACGCACTGCAATTCGCGTCCTCGCCATTGTCTGTTCATTCTCACGCATTATCTCCATTGTCTAATTCTTCTCACGCACAAGCTCTTGGCGATTTTGGTCTCATGCAGACATTTTCCTATCTCCAAGACGGTGCTGAAGACTCACGCGCATCCAATTTTGCGTCCTCTCTGTGGACTGTTCATTCTCCGCCATTGCCTGTTCATTGTTCTTCCACGCACAGGATTTCCCAGGTTTTACCCACGCAGTTTTCCCTCTGCGGATTTGAGAATGGTGTGGCTCTGTTCTTTACTCACGGGGATGATTTGTGGGTTCGGCATTGTGGATGTTCACGCACCGGTCGGGAAACTGTAAATTCGTCCCCAGTATGGTCTACGTATGTTTTTCCCCAGCGGCTTCAATTGTGTAAAACGGACTGCTGTTTTCCCCGTGTATGTTGGTAATGTATGCCGATTTCATTTCGGGACTGTTGTTCTTTCCCATGTCCACTGATACGTTTGGGGCTGTGTAATCCACTTGGGATTCGTTTTTTCCCTGTTTAAGCTGTGACAACTAAATTGATTGCCTGAGTGCAATGGTTGGTCTTCGGACTGTATTGGGAGCAGGGATGGGGGCTTAGTTTTGCTTGATAAACCTGGTGGCTAGAAACCACACAGACAGAGATAGAGGGCTGGCCTTCTTCTCCATCACCCCTGAATAGCACTGGAAGGGAATGCAGGGCCTGAGGGACTGTGTAGCAGAGAAGGGACTGATTCCTTGTGTTGGGTGTGAGTGGGTGTCTTAGAAGTCAGGCTAGTTCTGGTGTAGGTGTTCTTGGCTCTGTAATGAGCTCACCAGCTTAGCATTTAGCCTTTCCCAACTCCGTGATGGCCTGATAAACCCAACTGTGTTGGCTTGGCTGTGTTTTGTATACCCTTGGCTATGTGTAAGCCTGCTAGTTCCCTTATTCCTTGGTGAATCATGCCCAACTCGGGGGTGGCATTGCTGCTGAGAGATTAAGGAGCACGCGGGCCTATGGTTGGGTGGAACGTTGCAGCGACGTAGCTGGTTGCGGAACGAGTTCGTCATAAGATAAGTGATCTTACCTATTTTCCCTCTGCAATTATATTTCTGTTAATGAATGTAATGAACATGTAAACGAATGTTTGTGTGAATGCACGTTGATTCCGCTGTGCAAGCTAAATGAATATAGCTGTGTATGATAAACAATTTCATTGTGCATGTTAGACTGCAATGCATTTTATTTCAGCATTTGGTTCATGAAATTTTATCCATGTACATGTTCATGGGGCTCTTAGCCTGGGTGGTTTAAGCCATGGGTCGCGTCCTCTTCGCCGGTCGGAGGCATGGGGACGTGACAAAATGGTATCAGAGCTCATGTTGCAGCATGGGCCTGCATGAGCCAGGAAGGGTGCAGTGACAGAGGTAGTATTCCTCTCTGCCCAGCGGAAATCAGACTGGAAGTGGTCTAAGTGTTGGAGCAGTTGGAAGAGCCAGCGGAAAAACTTCCGCCGTTGCGGAAGAGTTAGTGGTTTCCTATCCGCTGTTGCGGTTGTTGAAGGACTTCCGCCGTTGCGGAAGAGTTAGCGATTTCTCGTCCGCCGTTGCGACTGTTGAAGGACTTTCGTCGTAGCGGAACAGTTAACTAAGTGCCCACATCGGAACAGTTAACGGAATTAACTTTCGCCGTTGCGGAAGAGTTCGCGGAGTTAACTTCCGTCGTTGCGGAAGAGTTCGCGGAGTTAACTTTCGCCGTTGCGGAAGAGTTCGCGGAGTTAACTTCCGCCGTTGTGGAAGCCAAAGGTGTTAGCTGGGCGATGAGAAAGACAGCTGACGCCGCAAGAAAAAACTTAAAATTTTTCTAAGAAATCCGTGGCCATCGGAAGGAGTTTGTCTTTGGTGTTCCGTCGTTGCGGAAATCAAAGTCATTTCCTGGTCGATGGGGAACGAGCGTCGACGCCGATTTGGTTGTGTCACCGATTGGAAGAAAGTGGGGTTTCCTGCATCGCCGTTGCGGAAGCCAAAACACTAAGGCTTCCGATCAGAAAGGCCGTCGAAGCCGAAAGTTTAAAATTGTTCCAAGTGCCGATCGGAAGAAGTTAGTATTTGGTGTTCCGCCGTTGCGGAAGCCAAAGCGTTAAGTCTTTCGATATGGAAAGACCGCCGATGCCGAGAGTTCAAAAATTTCTAAGTAAAAGCCGCCAATCGGAAGAGAAAGTGATTTGTGTGCCGCCGTTGCGGAAGTGAAAAGCATTAAGTCGTCCGACGGGGAAAAGTTCCGACTGCCGATGCCAGTCAAAACTGAGTCCGCCAATCGGAGGGAGATATTGTTTTCTATGCCGTCGTTGCGGAAGCCAAAAGCTCTAAGGCTTCCGATGTTAAAGATTGCCGACGCCGATCGGGAGAAGTTAAGGTCTGGCGAGCCGCCGTTGCGGAAGCCAAAGTCATTTGGCTTCCGATATTGAAAGAATGCTTCCGAGAGCCGCCGTTGCGGAAGCGAAAGCGAAAGGGGAGCCGATTCTGCGGGAGATATAGCTGAAATAAGATCCGATTCAGTAGTAAAATTGGGATTCGATTCTACAAAGAGAAAATGTGGAGTTTTTAGTAGGATCCCTTAATGAATTTTGACCATTTTCAGTGGTTTTTCCAGTGAATTTCAGGGCCGAAAACGAGAAATTAGCAGCAAAAATAGACATTCTTTGATGAAGAAAAGCTAGTGTTGGAAAAACTTGTAATTTTATAATTCTCCAAGAGAAGGTAAGTAATGCTGGTTTATATTAATGCTATGTATCTAACGTTTGTGTTATTAACACGTTTGCAGAATCATAGTCACCTTCCAGGGCAGTATTACAGGTAGTGCAGTTTGATAAGCCAAAGGGTGGTTCAGTATGAGAACCCATGATGGGTATGATGCTTGGGATTCGCATGAACGAGCAGAAGATGCCATGGGAGAAAATGCCCGAAATAGAAATGATGACATTGAGTCTAATGGAAGAAGATTCCAAGAGACACCGTCAGATGTTGTAGCCACTATGAGAAGCTTGATCAAGGCCCAGGAAGAGCAGCATCAGCTGAATGCTGCTATGTTGCAGAGTTTGACAGACTTACATAGAAGGATAGACTCTGGACGAGGTACAGCAAGACCATAAGGCAGTAAGAGCAGTACTAGTGAAAGGAGAAAGATTTCTAGTGGATCATTTGACTCTGAAGAATCCAGCGGGGATTCAAGCTCTGCTTCTCGTAAAAGGAAAAGGAAGAGGCACCATAGGGATCGCTCTCGTGATGAATTTAAGAAAGCTAAACCTCCTACATTTGATGGTGAGGTAAAGACTGGACAAGAGGCTAAAGCTTGGCTTCTTGGGATAAAGAAGTACTTTCAAGTGCATGACTACTCGGGAAACATGAAGGCAAGAGTTGCCATATTCAATCTGAATGGAAGAGCATCCATTTGGTGGGAACACTTCAAGCAAGTAAAGATGATCAGTGAAAGGAGACTTAAGTGGAAACAGTTCAAGAAGTATTTCAAGCAGAAATACCTTTCTAACAGGTATTATGGTGATAAGATTAAGGAATTCCATGAGCTGAGATTGGGATTGCGGACCATGGAAGAGTATGCGAATAAGTTTTTGGAACTGTTGAGGTATGTCCGGTACATCAGAGATGAAAAAGTGAAGGTCCAGCGTTTTCTGAGTGGATTACCTCAGTCCTACAAAGATAGAATTGAATTTTATGAACCTAGGACTCTTGAAGAAGCGATACGAAAAGCTAAGTATTGTTATGAGCAAAGCAAGGGTAAGCCAGATTTCCATAAGGCATGGAAGGACAAGAAGAATGAGAAGTTTGACCAAAGGAAGAAAGGTTTTAAATCTTCTAGCTTCAGGAATCAGCAGAAGCAGCCATCTCAAGCTACGAATAAGCCGGTTGGGGTGACCGGAGAAAAGCCTAAAGATCCACAACAAAATAGAGGGTCACTCCAATGTTGGAAATGTGGAGGACCCCACATGCGCAGGAACTGTCCACTCGAGAATGAGAGTGCAAGGCCAGCTTATAACCTTCAAGGAGCAGAAACAGTGGGTCAAGTAGCAAGGGCAGTTCCTAGGATCTATGCAGCACTGGAGGACCGCCAGGCAGATCACCAGTCAACTGTAGTTGAAGTAGCAGGTAAGATTGTTGAGCAATCTGTTTCTATTTTGATTGACCCCGGTTCTACGCACAGTTACCTTATTCCTAGAATAGTGGAGAATTGTGCTTTTAAGAAAGTAAAGCATAGGAAGTCTTGGTTAGTTTAGCTAGCCACTGGAACTAAGAGAAAGGTCAGTGAAATGGTAGAGAATTGTCCATTGGTCATGAATGGATTGGTCACTTGTGTAGATCTGAATGTTCTACCGCTTGGTTCCTATGATGTTCTCATTGGAATGGATTGGTTAGAAGCTCACAGGGTGAAGCTTGACTGCTACAATAAGACTTTTGAATGCATGAATGAAGAAGGGAACCTCGTAGTTGTGAAAGGTATTCCAAAGGTGATTTCAGTACGACAGGTTTGAGCAATGCAGTTAAAGAAGTTCTGTAGGAAGGGTTTCCAGTTGTATGCAGCTCAGATTTTGGAGGAAACGAGAGATGAAACTCCTAGGTTGGAGGACTATCAGGTGCTACAAGAATTCAGTGATGTGTTTCCTGATGAGATTCCAGGGCTTCCTCCAAAGTGGGACATTGATTTCACAATTGAACTTGTGCCAGGAGCAGCACCAGTGTCCAAGGCACCCTACAGGATGAGTACACCGGTGATGCTAGAATTGAAGATGCAACTGCAAGAGTTGTTGGAAAAGAAGTATATTCGGCCGAGTGTGTCTCCTTGGGGAGCACCAGTTCTGTTTGTAAAGAAGAAAGATGGTACACTCAGGTTATGTATTGATTATAGACAGTTGAACAAGGTTACTGTGAAGAATAAATATCCTTTGCCTAGGATTGACGACCTCTTTGATCAAATGAAGGGAGCAAAGGTATTTTCCAAGATTGACTTGAGGTCTGGTTACCATCAGGTGAGAATCAAGGAGGAAGACATTCATAAGACAACCTTCAGGACGAGGTATGGGCATTATGAGTTTGTAGTGGTACCATTTGGTCTCACAAATGCACCAGCTACATTTATGTGCCTCATGAATAGTGTCTTTAGCAGATATTTGGACAAGTTTGTTCTTGTTTTCCTTGATGACATTCTTGTTTATTCCAAGAATGAGGTGGAGCATGAAGAGCATTTGAGATTGACATTGCAATTGGTCAGGGAGCATCAGTTGTATGCTAAACTGAGCAAGTGTGACTTCTATAGAGATAGAATTCAGTACTTGGGTCACATTATCTCAGAAGAGGGTATATCTGTGGACCCTGAAAAGATTGAAGCCATTATGAATTGGCCTACTCCAAGAAATGTGACAGATGTGAGATCTTTTATGGGACTTGCAAGATATTACAGGAGATTCATTGAGGAATTCTCCAAAGTTGCACATGCAATCACTTCTTTGCAAAAGAAGGGGATGAAGTTCGAATGGACATCGAGGTGTGAAGAAAGCTTCCAGCGGTTGAAGAATCTTCTCACCAGTGCACTGATATTGAAAGTTGCCGATCCAGAGAAAGATTTTGTGGTGTGTACCGATGCATGCGGACAAGGGCTTGGAGGAGTCCTTATGCAGGACAACCACGTGATATGTTATGAGTCAAGAA
>LPNX010616124.1:16938-62376 GCA_001517045.1 Pseudotsuga menziesii
AAAAGAACTATGCCACTCATGATCTAGAGCTGGTAGCCATAGTACATGCTCTCAAGATGTGGAGGCATTACTTGATGGGTAGGAGATTTGAGCTCAGAACAGATCACTGTGGATTGAAGTATTTGTTTGATCAGCCTACTCTGAATGCTAGGCAAGCAAGATGGCTCGAATTTTTATGTGAGTTTGATTTTGAGATCAAGCACATAAAAGGAAAGGAGAATAAGGTAGTTGATGCACTCAGCAGGAAGATGCAGGAAATGCATGTGGCATCTCTTAGCATTTGCCAACCAGATTTGAGACAGCAGATTGTTAGTCATGTTGCTGGAGATGAATTGTATGAACAGGTAAAAGACAAATTGCAGCAGCAAGGTCTTGAGAAGAGGTATGAGGGATATAAATTGGAAGAAGATGGACTTCTCACTTATAAAAGTAGAATTTATATTCCGGATGTAGCAGATTTGAGGAGAGTTGTCATGGATGAAATCCATCAAGCTCCGTATTCTGGTCACCCAGGATATTAGAAGACAATTGCTACAGCTAGAAAGCAGTACTTTTGGCCAGGAATGAAAAAGGACATGGCTGAATACATTTCGAGGTGTATGAAATGTCAACAGGTAAAGGTTGAGCATCAACACCCAGCAGGTTTGTTGCAGCCTTTGCCAGTTCCGGAATGGAAATGGGAAGTTATTTCCATGGATTTTATTACAGGATTGCCGATGACTTGGAGACAACATGATTCCATCATGGTTGTGGTGGACAAGTTGACAAAGGCAGCACATTTTATACCGGTTAAGTCTACGCATTAGACTAATGATATAGCAAAGATCTTCATGAAGGAGATATTCAAGTTGCATGGATTGCCGAAGGCAATAGTTTCCGACAGAGATGTCAAGTTCACTTCCAACTTTTGGAAGGGGTTGTTTGCAGATTTGGGTACAAAGCTAAACTTCAGCACTGCATACCATCCTCAAACAGATGGTCAGACAGAGAGAGTTAATCAGGTGCTTGAAGATATGCTTCGCATGTACGTAATGGACAAACCAACCAAGTGGGAAGATTACTTACACTTGGTAGAGTTTGCTTATAACAATGGGCATCAAGCATCCTTGGGGATGAGTTCGTACGAAGCTTTGTATGGAAAAAGGTGTAGGACACCAATGACTTGGGATAATCCAGTGAACAGGATTGTGCTTGGGCCAGAATTGCTCAAGGAGATGGAGCAAGAGGTTGTACAGATCAGGCAGAAGCTGAAAGCAGCATAGGACAGACAGAAAAGCTATGCAGATGAGCATAGGGTGAACAGGGAATTCAGTGTTGGGGATCATGTTTACCTCAGAGTGAGGGCAAGGAAGAGTTCCTTGAAGCTTGGTAGTTGTGCCAAGTTGTTACCAGGATACTGTGGGCCGTTTGAAGTGCTTGAAAGAATAGGGCCAACTGCATATAGACTTGCATTGCCTGCTAGCACTAGAGCTCGTAATGTTTTTCATGTTTCTTTGCTTAAGAGATATGTACATGATCCTAACCATGTAATAAATTGGGATGTGATTCAGGTGGAACCCGAGGGAGAGTTCCGAATCGAGCTAATGCGCATCCTCGACAGGAAGGTCACAATGCTCCGGAACCGAGCCATAGGGCAGGTAAAGGTGCAATGGGAGCACTACGGGCCTGAGGAGGCTACATGGGAGCTGGAGGATGCCATGCGATTGGCACATCCGTTTTTGTTCAATTTTGCGGAACACTGAGGCGATGCCAGTGTAGCATTTTGCTCAATTTTGTAAAGCACTGAGGACAGTGCTATTGAAGGGGGAGGGTAATGTAATGTCCCGGTTTTGACCCCGTTGCATTAGATGTATATGATGATGTATATATTGTGATGATCATGGTGAGGAGCTAAAGTCCAAGGCCCCGCCATTGATCGGTTATGCTATGTTTTGGATTTAATTTGTCGCTGATGGTATATCGGGGCATGCGGCATATATTATGTTTGGCATCATGTAAATATGCATCTATAATTAATTAAATGAATCCGACCAGCTACGATCGCGGCAACTAAAATGAGAAAGGGGCATGATTTTTCCAAGGGTAAGGATGTGGGGGAATTTGTCAAACCTTGGCCAATGAGGAAAAATACCCATATGTCATCTTCCCTTGTTTAATTCCAACCACTTTCATTGAAGAATGGCTGGTGGTGGTTGAGGTAGTTATTATCTTTGGGAGTGGGGTGGCGGGACTGTCAGTCCTCACCCATACGCACACTCCACCTTGGTTGACTTCACAATGGAAGAAGAAACTACTGCCATCACTCCCGCACATTCTCTCTCCACGCCTGTGCTGAACACCCACGCACTGCAATTTGCGTCCTCGCCATTGTCTGTTCATCCTCACGCATTATCTCCATTGTCTAACTCTTCTCACGCACAAGCTCTTGGCGGTTTTGGTCTCACGCAGACATTTTCCTATCTCCACGACGGTGCCGAAGACTCACGCGCGTCCAATTTCGCGTCCTCTCTGTGGACTGTTCGTTCTCCGCCATTGCCTGTTCATTGTTCTTCCATGCACAGGATTTCCTAGGTTTTACCCACGCAGTTTTCCCTCTGCGGATTTGAGAATGGTGTGGCTCCGTTCTTTACTCACGGGGATGATTTGTGGGTTCGGCATTGTGGATGTTCACGCACCGGTCGGGAAACTGTAAATTCGTCCCCAGTATGGTCTGCGTATGTTTTTCCCCAACGGCTTCTATTGTGTAAAACGGACTGCTGTTTTCCCTGTGTATGTTGGTAATGTATGTCGATTTCATTTCGGGACTGTTGTTCTTTCCCATGTCCACTGATACGTTTGGGGCTGTGTAATCCACTTGGGATTCGTTTTTTCCCTGTTTAAGCTGTGACAGCTAAATTGATTGCTTGAGTGCAATGGTTGGTCTTTGGACTGTATTGGGAGCAGGGATGGGGGCTTAGTTTTGCTTGATAAACCTGGTGGATGGAAACCACACAGACAGAGCTAGAGGGTTGGCCTTCTTCTCCATCACCCCTGAATAGCACTGGAAGGGAATGCAAGGCCTGAGGGACTGTGTAGCAGAGAAGGGACTGATTCCTTGTGTTGGGTGTGAGTGGGTGTCTTAGAGGTCAGGCTAGTTCTGGTGTAGGTGTTCTTGGCTCTGTAATGAGCTCACCAGCTTAGCATTTAGCCTTTCCCAACTCCGTGATGGCCTGATAAACCCAACTGTGTTGGCTTGGCTGTGTTTTGTATACCCTTGGCTATGTGTAAGCCTGCTAGTTCCCTTATTCCTTGGTGAATCATGCCCAGCTCGGGGGTGGCAGCGCTGCTGAGAGATTAAGGAGCACGCTGGCCTATGGTTGGGTGGAACGTTGCAGCGACGTAGCTGGTTGCGGAATGAGTTCGTCATAAGATAAATGATCTTACCTATTTTCCCTCTGCAATTATATTTCTGTTAATGAATGTAATGAACATGTAAACGAATGTTTGTGTGAATGTACGTTGATTCTGCTGTGCAAGCTAAATGAATATAGCTGTGTATGATAAACAATTTCATTGTGCATGTTATACTGCAATGCATTTTATTTCAGCATTCGGTTCATGAAATTTTATCCATGTACATGTTCATGGGGCTCTTAGCCTGGGTGGTTTAAGCCACGGGTCGCGTCCTCTTCGCCGGTCGGAGGCATGGGGACGTGACATTTCACCTCTCATATTTTAGCATGAGATTGCAGCAACTTTCCATGGGAGTGCTACAATATTACATTTCAAAGTGTATGGATTGTACAGAATGCCCAGCAGATCCTTTTGCCTATGTCTGGAACAACATCAATATGCAACAAAATAGGTAGCCTTTACTCCTTCTATTTGCTGGGGTAAATGTTCTGCAATATATGACACGTATCGACACTTTCTTACCCTGTGCATTGAAGTAGGTCCTAAGTTTTTTTATTTTAGATTGGGCTTTGCATTTTGAACGTTTCATTTGGGCAGAAGGGCTGGTTGCGAGAATGCAATATTGAGCTATCTCTTGAATGAATGGCTCCTGTTTGTATTCACGGGAAGGAGCTCGATACATGTCCAAAGCGGTGCATTTCATACCCAACCATTGTTGCAACTTGCGCCTGCTTTCATTTCTCAAAGTTAGAAGTTTATAAAGATCCTGAAACGCAGAAGGCATTGTTGGCCCAATAGAAGCTGCACAGATTGAAAGATTCCAAGGGATGGTTGGTTAAAGGTTTTTTTTTTTTCACATGGAAAATAGGGAAAATACATATGCTTGCTATTTACAAGGAATCCTCGGTTACATGTAAATTACATGTCATATAGTGAGATCTGAATCCAGAGGGGAGTATAACAACATTCCTTCCAACCACTTGATCTACACTTAAACATTTGATGGGGTTTGAGTTATTTTATTCGTCAACAGCAACCTTGTTATATTTGTACTCCTGTTTTCATTATGGGTATTTCTAACCTTTCTGTTTATATTGATATAGGTACCTCTGGAACCCAGTAGCAGCTTTGGGGTGGTAACGATAGCAAACAAGAAAAATTATGCAAAAAATTTGTTTTATTTGTACTCCTGTTTTCATTATGGGTATTCTAACCTCTCTGTTTATATTGATATAGGTACCTCTGGAATCCAGTAGCAGATTTGGGGTGCTAACGATAGCAAACAAGAAAAATTATGCAAAAATGTTGGGGCTGGGGAGGGCAAGGATTCATGCATCAGTTGGAAACTTATTTTTAATACATATCTGCTTAGCCTTATTGGAAAAATTATAGAATAAAGTGGCAACCGGGGGTGCAAAGGTTTACATATTGATTGGAAAGTTATTTTTACTACATTTTATCTTAGCCTTGTATTTCCAGAGTGCCAGGTATATGGAAAACCTGAGCTAAAAGATATTCCAATTGAAAAAATTTGTAAGCAAGATAATGGCTAATGAGTTCCATTTTTGTCAGTCTTGAGCCTTCAATGAATACTCTCCCTCGGCATAGTCAAATAGCTTTGGTTTTCAGTAGGACAAAAAAGAAGTCATGTAGTCTTAATGTCAAAATTCATTCTTGTTTTCATTTTAGAAGGTTGCGAATCAATAGTTATGCTGATTATAGTAGTCCTCTTCACTGATGATGTGTTACTATTTGGCGAGGGTTCGAAAGAAGAATGAGCTTGTTATCATGATATTCTCCAGGTCTTTGGTGGAGCCACGGGCATGGAAATTAGCTTAAAAAAATCCAGCATGTATCAGAATGAAATGGATGATGATGGTATTGATCAAATTCAGGAATTATTTCCTTTACAGGTGGCTTCGATGGAGAATAGGCTAAAATACCGGGGATATTTGCTCAACCAAATAACTATCGCAGACAGGACTGGCATTGGTTGATCGGTAAAGTGGAGCATAAAATCAAGTGCTGGTGCTATAGCCTATAAGTGGTTAGGAGGCAGAGTTATTCTTGTGAAATCGGTGCTAGAAAGTATTCCGGTGTATTGGATGCCGATGGCAAAAATTCCAAAGTCTACTGGATTGTATTAGGCGAAAAATGATGAACTTCTCATGGGCTGGACAAGCGGAGGGAGGGAAATATCATCTTGTCGGGTGGGAAAAAATCAGTATGCGTAAAGAGTTGGGTGGCTGGGGCTTCAAGAATTTAAGCTGGTTTGGTTAGGCATTGTGTCTAAAAACCCTGTGGCGTGGTCTCTTCGGCACTGGCCTGAGGAGTGAAATCTTTAGGACCTAATATTTAAGGGACATGCCTGTTGCAGATTGGATGAGAAAGGAGAATTAAAATTTTTCACATGGATCCATTAGTTGGCTTGCAGTTTCCCAAACCTTGCATTGGCTTAGTAGATGGCTTTCCTGGAGGATAGGTGATGGCACAAGGGTTATTCCGGGGGTGGACCCTTTCATTGGCGGTGAGAACCGTCACATATTATCCTCTAATCTGATCCAACGGCTTTCTGGAAAGGTATACCATACCACTGCACAGATCAAGAATATCAATGTGGGCAATCCCTCTACTTACTGGTTTCGACAACAGATTTGGAATAAACAGGTGGGGATGCAATCGAGTGGTATGATTATATGGCCTTGTGACGCCACCTGGGGATAAAATTGACACAAGATGAAGATTCTTTGGTACGGGAATGTAATTAGAATTCGGGGAAGGTCTCTGTAAAGGATGCTTAGGGTGCAATAGTGCTCTCAAACTGTTTCGGTTATCATTGGAGGATAGTACTACAGGCTTTGGCAGTGGGATGCGCCGATGAAATTGAAATGTTTTGCATGGATGTGCTTAGAGAACATAGTTTTAACATGAGACAATCTGTGCAAACTGGGCTATTCGGGTCCTAATAGTTGTGTGTTATGCACTTGTAGCGAAGAAAATGTTGACAACTTATTCGGGCAGTGCTCCTTTTTCCAAATTGTTTGGAAAATTTCCCTATTTGCCTAGGTGTCTCCTTTCATTGGAACGGCCGTGGGGTGGAATACAATACATAGGCTTGGTTGCAGGGTGGAAGACACTCCCCTGTCTTGTCTGGTGGGGAGTGTGGAATGCTCGAACAAGATTTTATTTGAAAATGTCAAAAAAATTGGCCTATTACAGTTCTAACGGGTGTAATTAGAAGGTTTGGTGACTTTGTTAACACTAAAAACAATTAAAGGAGGTAAGGGAAATGCCGTGGATGGATATTTGCCTTGCGGTTTCTTTGATGGGGCAACAAAAGAAGGTGTTTGTGGTGGGGGCATGGTACTTAAGCTTTTTAATGAACACTAATACAAACTGAGATTGGGATTGCGAAGTGGAACAAACACGAGAGCGAAATTGCTGGTGCTATGGGGGCTACTGAAGTTTGCAACATCCAAACAAATTGGCTCAATGAAGGTATATAGAGACTCAAAATTGATTGTGGACAGGGTGCCATGCATCGATGGAAGTCCTTCTACGGTAACATTCGTGTACTGAAGTGAAAAACTTGGTGGTGGCTTTTGACAATTTTGACATCCCACACATCTATAAAGATTTCAACCGATAGGCGGATTGGTGGTGGCTTTTGACAATTTTGACATCCAACACATCTATAGGGATTTCAACCGATAGACGGATGAACTGTCAAAACATACATTTTGAGTAATCTTGAAGGTTTTTTAATGGTCAAGGAAACAAGAGAAAACCCTTTTTTGCCGCTGATTCCTATCATATATATTAGCCCACCCAGATGCATTAGAAAAATACTATTTGGTAGTTTATACTGCTACATATCATAGATTTTTTTGGTCTAGGTTAGCAGAAGAAAAACAGATTTGTATTTTCAACCTTTGAAGGATGTGCAGTAACTTTTGACTGAATTTGATATTGGATGTACAATTTTGATTCTTACAATAGCAAATTGTTCTTTTTTTTCGATCTAAAAAAAAGTAAAAGGCTTCACTTACCTATTGTTTTAAGTATTTTGAAAAAGTTGTGTGAAAGGGTTGAAAAAAAAGAATAATAAAGGTTTTGCGAAATATATATTTAATATATTGATAATAGGAAGTTGAGCAGCAGTTCTATTTTGTTTATGAAAAAGGAAGCCTTGCATGATAGTAAAGGCATGTAGCCTAAGATTGAAGGAAAAACTAAGATCTCAGGAAGATCTTGCATTAAGAGGGCCTTAAGCAAACCCTATATTTTTTTAGGGGGTGATAATGAAGAAAGGATGAGGGCTTAAGAGAAGGAGTCTGTAGTCCTTAGTGAGCCTTGACAAAAGGTGAATACACAAGTAGATAACCACTTAGTAGCATAGGATCAAACTCTTGAACTAGAGTATGATGGTGAACACCTTTCTTATGAAGAAAGGGTTATAATGCTACAACAAAAACAACTCATTGATGACTTCTTGTTTGAAATGGTAAACCTACTTGAAAATGAAGATCGCGTGGATGATGTCTTTACAACAACAGCAACCGAGGAAGACGAAGCTAAAGAAACAAAATTTGAGGAAGTTTTGTCCTTCATTGAGGATTGGCTTGCAAAGCCAAAAGAATTTGTAGATGACAGCCTACATTCTGTAGTAGCAGAATCTGCAGAAAAAACAATAGAAGCTATGTACCCAATTGCAGAGATGGAGGAAGAAATCTGCAACAAATATTTTGCAGATGTTAAAGGTAGCATTGAAGATGTTGATCACTGGTTTTATAACCATAGTTATGCGTAGTGCAGTTTTGCACATCCTAAATACAAGAAGAAGAAATGACAAAATCCATGCAATAACAAGAAGAGATATCCAGAGTTCAAAGTTTGGAGCACGAAGAAGAAGAAACACATTGAAAGATTTAAAGATTGGAGCAGAAGTAACAGAAAGAAGCTGCATCAACACATAGCAGTAAAGAAGGTGAAGATGAAGATATTTTGTATGCCTAGCCAAGACATAGGCCAGCAGGCATTCATTTTTAGTTTTTTGATGAAAGTACGTAGACATGGTATGTTTTAGAAACAATTAGATCGGAAGTAATAAGTGAGGGGGAGTGTTAAAAAAAGTAAATTATAACTCACGCTTTATCTTAGTTCTATTATCAGAAGTTAAGCTAAGTTCAGTTAATAAAACTGGCATGTGCAGCATGCACGCATGAGCTAGGTTAGAGTTTTGGCATGTAGAAGTGTTTAAATACAGGCCTTCAGGGTTCATTGTAATTATGAAGTTCATGTGAATAGAAGAGTTGCAGCTTGTTCCCATACATTCATCAGTATTGACATATCTATTTAGTAAATATAGCTATATGGAGCTGGAGCTGGAAGACTTGAAGAAATGGGTGTTGCTCCAAGCAAACAAGCTTTCACTATGTTTGCAGATTTGGCAAAAGATTAAAGCTCATCTACATGGTTAACTGGAATGGAGATGATACACTTCTTCCAAGGGTTGGTAAGATTTATTCTAGTTTGGTTGTTGGTTTTACTGGTGGGAATGGAACCATCATCTTTTCCTATGTTGAGTCCGTCTCATGGGATATTGTCTTTTTATTTTTTATGTTTTGTCTCCAGATTAGAGACTAAATGGCTTAAGATGTCTTCAGGTGTCACTAAGTTTAGTTGGAGTTGTTGGGCTTGATCCTTGGTTAAACGAATGTTTTTTCTAACTCAAATTTCTCCTCTCATTTTTTGTTCAACAACATTGAACTGTAGGATTGGTCAGGCCTCAAGTGTGTCTTTTCGTATGTTAAGTTTGTAGCATCTTCTTTCTTCTTTTGTTTAGCTCAATATTCTTCTCTCTACTGCTTCCTCGAATATACTTTTTATTTGCTTCTTAGAGTGTATCAGTTTACTACATAGTCGTTGTTGGGCATAGGGACAGGAAGGTAGAATTCACTTAGAATTCTTCCTAAGTATGGAGAAAAGCTAAAGAAGAAGAAGAAGGAGCTGCGACAGAAGTAGCGACATAAAAGTAAAAAGAGAGAGGAAGCTGCGCTGGAAGGGGAAGCCGCGACAGGCGGAAGGAGTGCAACAAGGGAAGGTGCGGCAAAATAACAGTATCAAAAGGCGTGCAAGTAGCATAATGGCTGGAAAATGACAGTAAGATGTAACACTTAGAAAGTGGCAGGCCTTAACGATCGTGGGTACGAGTTCGGCTAGAGCCGACAAAAACCACACATATGAAGGTATCTTTGTAATTCAGGCCGTTAGTGCCTCCCGATTAGGTGTTACTAGAATAGGAAAGACAACTTGTTGGATAGGTATAGGAATTCGGCTGGGAAAACAAAATAAAACGAGTATGTAATGAGTCGATAAAAGAAGGAACCCAAGCTGTGTGCAGGTTAGCTTCTCGACTGTTTGGTTCACTACTGTTAGCTTCTTAGTTGTTGGCTCTGTATTTTGTCTGTTAGTATTGCTGAGTGCATATGAGTTGAAAAATCTGCAGCTGAGTGCACATAAGAGTAGGAGAGGTTGAGTCGATCCAGGTTGTGTGCGGATCATTAGTAAATCTAAGTAGAAAGATAGAAGAGAGAAGACCAAAGAGCATGAGAGGAGGGAAGAGTCTGAAAAGATAGAGAGAAGATCTAGAACAGAGTTTGCAACTTAGTGCGCAGAGGGAGGGTGCATATATTTCCTCATGCCAGATGAAAAGCACCGTTGTGGTTTTTTCCTGGATGGGTTTTCACGTTATATTCTGTGTATATGTGTGAATGTTAAATGTGTTTGAGTTATCTGTATGAATGTTGCAGAATGGAAGATTGTAGATTTACATACAAATGAATAGATGTATATCAGTGACATTGTATTAGTTGAATACGATTATACCGCACAATGATTGTTGATATAATAAGTTGCATAAAAGAGGTTGGGTCACAATCTAACTGTTCAAAGTAAGCATAAATAATCCACCCATAGGCTTCGTTGAGAACCTTGGTGAGGGACTAAGGTACCAAAAACCCCTCACCCAACTGCGGAAATGTGGTTTTGGCAGTTACCCATCAAGAGAGATATATCGGGTGAGACTGCATCTGTGTCGTAGGTGCTGTCGACTGAGCTCTGCTATGTCTGGCCAATATCTTGGGCTTGTTGCGCTGAGTAGAAGGGCCTGAACCTGGGTCAGGATCCTTAAAGGAGGAAGAAAATCCAACAAATGGTTCCGTTGCAGCGACTCGAATCATTTTGGTAACGGATATGTTGTGGGAACCAACGAAACTGAAGATCCAAGATTGGGTGGATTTCAAAGCGTTAGAATTTGCACGAAAAGAAAGCGAAGGATCTTGATGGAACCCAACAGAGTGGTTGGCCTGGTACATCTATACGGATATCCACGAGATTTTCTTTTATGAGTTTCCCATTGTGTTGCATGAGTGGTTGTCTAAATTGGCAACCCAACAAAGAAATTTTCAAGGAGGAGAACCGAAGGAGTGGAATCTCCAATTGATTGAGCGACTGGAAGGAGTAAGCAACCCTGAGTCGAGGGCTGTGGATTTTTGGATAGACAATATCTTGGAGGGATACATTATTGAGTTTGTTGTTGACACAATAACCTCGTATCTATCAATGACCACGGAATTTTTTTTCAACGACCACGCGGTAAATGTCTATCATCTTTAAAGACATGGATAAAAATACTTGTTTGTGAAAAAGACATTTTGCGAATATGACAAGTGAACACTGTGACAGAAAGAGTGGGTATGTTGCAGCAGAATTCTGTGAATAATGACACACCTTGAATTTAGATGTTCCCAAGAGATAGTGGAATTGAACTAGAATCCGGCTTTTTAAGAAGCATAAGAAGATTTAGATCCGATAAGCGAAGAAAGACTCTGTTAGGAAGAGGGAGTTGCAACACGAATATAGAAGAAGAAGACTACGAGCTTGCATCGTACTTAGACGAAGGGCCTTACGACGGAGAAGAAGAATATCAGTCAATCTCTGAAGGAGACGAAGAATTAGAAGAGTCGACTAAAGCTCTAGATCGAGAACGTGGTTACAACTCGCCTACAACACCGCACACATCACCAGAGGTAAGAGCTAGAGACTTATCTCCAAGTGCATTTGTAAATACAAGTAGTTCTAACGCTGTAAATAACAGACAAGGGAGTCCTGTTAGCCAAAATTTTGTTTTGACTGTACTAGTAGTAAATACAATGGCTAGAGTTGACATTAAGTTACCAATATTCAATGGGAATGGGTTGGAGGAACCATAATAACATTGGTTCCTTTGTGAAGCTGTGTGGACTGTGCGACAGATCAAGGATGAGAATATCAATAAAGCATCGGATGATCATGACTCTGTGAGGTCGTGCGCTTGACTGGTACATGAAATTTTCCATAGTGCCAGTAGGAGTTGCCTAGAAAACGCTTGATGAGATTTGAGTGGGCATGATAGATGAGTTTAGGAAGCCAAAGTATGAATCACAGTGCATTATTGAGATCAAAGAAATTAAGCAGCTACCGACATAGTTTGTCTGGGACTTTGACCGGAGATTTAAGACATTGATGGCCAAAGAGAGCTTCCAAATGTCGGATGTATAGCATGAGGAGTGGTTTATTCCCGCCTTATTTCCACACATTTGAACCCCGTTGATGCAACGGAAGATCGTGTCGCAAACAGAAGCTATGGAGATAGCAATGAAGCTAGAATCCTTGCCGACTGGAGACAACAGCACATGAATGATGCAAATTTAATCATAGCTGGCCAACCTTACGGTGCAACTCCAAGGCATTAAGAGAGGCAAGGAAGTCCAAGAAGAACTATGGTGTACAAGATGTAGAACAGACAAACACCATAAAGAAAATTGCTCGACGCTCATGAATTACGTTGCAACAGTGGCGTTGAATTCGATAAACACCCAAGGGATGCCTTGGTGTAGAATATGTCAGACTAGGGGCAACAAGTACGAAGAATGTCTACATTTACAGAAGATTGTAAGTGCACTAGCTAGTATGTATTGTAAATTTTGTAAATCAGTAGATCACGATGAAAAAGACTGTAGAGCACTTCAACGGCTGCAGGAAAAGACAATGGATACCTACTTGATGAAAAATGATGAGTTGATGCAAGCTGAACAAGTGCAGCCTTAGTATCAGCCTGCTCAATATCCAATACCGCAATATCAATAACCACATTACCATCAGCCGCAATACCAACAAAATCAGTATCCACAACAACAACAATGCCCTCAGCAAAGGGGGGTTGGAAAATTTCGAGGCCGAGGACAACAACAAGGAGGAGGATTTGGTCATGGAAGAGGCCAAGTTATACGTTATAACTGTGGGTAGTCAGGACATTTTTCCCGGGATTGTCAAAGTCCTGCAAAAACATGTACATATTGTAAAACATTTGATCTCACTATTGAACAGTGTCTGCAACTAATTACGAAATGGAAGGCTCGAACTCTCGTAAATCCCAATCCGGTGCAGAATCAGAATCCAAACCCCAACTAGAACATTCAGATGATTTTTGTCGAGCCGAGAGAACCTCACATCGCTTTGGTTACAAGAGGAGGTGTTGCAACAGGTGCATACCATAATACACAACAAGGACAATCGTCGGTGAGACTTGCGACACAAAAGAGAGCCCCGCATTAGAGGAAATTTCAACTCAAAATGGGCCCTTTAACTTTGATTCAAATTCCATGTCATCATGTGTTAGCCAATGAAATTGCTTTAAATTTGAAATACCGTATAGGTCTTAAACATTTTTTTAATATAAATTTGGGGATAGGTATCATAAAAAAAACTATTTTTTTTGTTTGTATTTTCGACATATTTCCCCGTGTTTTTACTCAAATTTCGATCGGGAGAGCTTGTTGGATGCAGAATTAAATTCCGCATCCAACGGGTACCCACTCGGCATACTTTTGACGGACCCCACTACCCCAAAAACAAGAAATACCTTAAAAAACGTGATGATGATACCCCAAAAACAAGAAATACCTGAAAAAACGAAAAAACGTGATGATGACATCATCATCACATTTTTTAAAGTATTTCTTGTTTTTGGGGTAGCGGGGTCCGTCAAAAGTATGCTGAGTGGATAATCATTGGATGCAGAATTCAATTCCGCATCCAACGAGCTCTCTCGATCGAAATTTGAGTAAAAACACAGGGAGATATGTCAAAAATACAAACAAAAAAGTAGTTTTTTTCTTTTCTTCCTCCAAAATTAATAAATATTATTTTATTAATTCTTTTTAGGAGGCCCATTTTGAGTTGAAATTTCTTCTAATGCTAGATGTCCATAAGGAGAAAGAAGTCTTCTTGGATGTGTGACCGGAGTTTATTGATGCTAATCAACCATTGACATCTGGAGAAGTCAAGACCATGCCCGAACGATTTGAACAGTTACTCAGGAAGCAACCAATGGAAAATATTAGTAAGCTTAAAGAAGTTTTCAAAAATTGTTTAGCACTAATCAATGATAAAGATGTTGTCACAAAACTGACAACACTAATAGAAGAAACTCCAGACGACCTGTGACCTGAAAAAAGAGTTAACCATATCGGGAAAAGACAAAAAATAGGTCGAGAACTGTGAATGAATGTGCAGATAGGAGACTATGATATGGATTATATCATATTAGATTTGGGCTCGAATGTTAACATATTGACAAGACAAACATGGGAGAGCATGAATAGACCGCGACTGGACTGGTCTCCCATTCAACTAAAACTTGCAAACCAGTTGAAGGTTCTACTAATTGGTAGACTAACTCAAGTGCTTGTAGAAGTCGAAGGCTTAAGAACATATGCATACTTTGAAGTAATCGACATTGTCGATGACACAAATCCATATCCCACACTTCTGGGAATCGATTGGGCAATAGACAACCATACCATTATAAATTATAAGAAAATGATCTTATCATTTGAAGATTTTGAACTAAGGGTGGTCGCGCCAATTGACCCACTCGAAGGGCAGAGATATGTCGATCCAGTAAATAGTGAAGGCCAAGGCAATTACTTGGATTCGTTGTATAATATCATATCTTTAAGAGAAGACTATATAAATCCAACAACTGATGAAAAATTGAGTTGGTGGACTGTATGTTCTTGCACATCCGATTCAGGGGATGCCTTGGAAAATTGGCAAAATAGGCTACATGAAGTCTCCATGAGAAGATGCACAAGAATCATAGGATCTGTCCAAAGGGTAGGAGCCAAAGAAAGCAAGTTTCCTACATATGAATGATTACCCAACCTTGCGTCTTTTCTGGTGGAGTTTGAAGAAAAATTTACAAAATCATAACGATTGTTCACCTTGGAATTTGTGCTGAAAGCTACGCTCGCTAGATGGTGGGGTACACATAAACAATTTATCTTTGAGTGGCCATAGTGTAAATAGTTACTAGAGATTAGATTTGGGGAAGAGATCAGTTATTCTAATCAGAAGTATACAGGATTGACAAATCTTGTGGATCATATTGAGCTACGTTGGAGCACATGGCAAGAATATCCGCGACAAGAGTAGGTTTATTGATTCATCCACACATTGGAAATGGTACAAAGAAATTTGTCTACATTAGTAGAGCTGCGAAGATGAACTGTTGAATGGGAAGATTTAGTTACAAGCTTCACCCATACATTTGAATTCGCAAGTGAACATCGACAATTGATGTTGCACTACAGAAAATGAAGAAAACTATATTTGAACAAATCTCAGTCACAACCACGAACTTCCATCAATGCACCATGACAGTACACCACTGGATGGAATGTCACAATATTACAGGAGAACCGGATGATGATGATCCGCTTGAGATAAACATACATGAGTTAGAAGGTATGCGTGCAGTGGAAGGAGCTGGTATGTCTAGTGACCAATTCCTAAGTCCACTCAAGATCAAGAAAGTAAATATTGGGTCGTCTGAAAACCCAAAGTTTTCCAATATTGGAGACTACTGGGATGATGAGACTGTTGGAAAAGATCACTAACTTACTGCATGAATTTTAGGATCTGTTCCCTACAAAATTTTCCGAGATGAAAGACATAGTCGAGAACCTTGGTGAAATAAGGTGTATGTGTGCAGATACACCTTATCTGGCTAATTGTGACTCGATCATGTAAAAGAAAACAATATATATGACATGACATGTTGGATATCATTAAATTCACAAATCCAAGAAAATACGACGGTGGGATTTTTGGTCATGTATGGCTTTATGGAAATAACTACCATTTAAAGTGACAGATAATTGGTGACATAGCACAAAAAGTTTCGTTAATGAGTTGGCAATATATATGACAGGACATGTTGGATATCATTAAATTCACAAATCCAAGAAAATATGACGGTGGGATTTTTGGTCATGTATGGCTTTATGGAAATAACTACAATTTAAAGTGACAGATAATTGGTGACATAGCACAAAAAGTTTCGTTAATGAGTTGGCAGTATGCCCATGTGCCTGAAAGGACAAATTCCTTTTTGATTAATTGTTCGCACGCACGAAAAACGACTAGGTAAAATTGAGGTATACTATAAGACTTCGGCGCAAAGACTCCTTTCATCCTGTGTGTAAAAGAGACAAGCTACTGTTGTTTGCAACCTTGAGAGCCGATCTGGGTTGGTCATAGTATGGTCATTTCCATTTCCATCACAAGTACAATTGAGTTTGAGCTTGCATCACCCACCTAAGTTATGGAAGATACCACTGGATATATCCCACTGCAGGCGTAAGGGCCACCAACCACTCAATAGGCGGCACTAGCTATTACACAACCTATTCCAGGAGTAGAGCCGAACCCTGTTAAACCGTCTGGAAAAGACAGGCCAGGTTCGTTTGGAACCAAATGGGGAAAACACACTGGAAACAAAAAGAGGAAGGGGAAAACATCAACGACTCCAATGCCAACTCCACCGGAGGAGGAAGATTTCAAGACAAGAAATTTGATGCCACCTTATATCCCGCCCAGACGCACTGATGCACAGAGAGTTACAATCCCAAAGAAGGCAAGGGCCCTAATGATAGTGCGACTGGTACCTAAAGGAGTGAAGGTGATGAAGGATATTATGTCGAATGTGAGAAAACTATCTTTTTCTTATCATGATACAATATCCAAACAGATCTAGACTGTCAAAACTATATGGACACTGTACAGGACACACCCAAAGCACCCAAACGATTCGTTCAAAATGAATGGGTTAGAGGATTGGAACAACCTAGCATACTATCGTTGTTATATATGCCACATTTTGGCTGCAGTACACCAATAAACACTCGTGTTAAGCAGACATTGGTATTTTTCCATGGTGGGGTCTTATGGCTGGGAAATCATATACCTGTAGATATTGAACTGATTGCAATCATCAGAGGCCTACCATTTACAAGAAAGGACTCAATGCCACTTCTCAAAAAAGATCAAGAAGCGACAATAGCTGCGTAGATGAAGGAAAAATCTAACGTAGTAAGAAGTAAAAGACGATTTCTGATCGACTCCATTAATAATTACATTGTCCTTTTTGTTGCAAAAATGTTGGCATCCAAGTTACTTCGCAAAATGCATCCATACCAATGCACTGTGGGAGCAATTGCGCTTGCTGAACTCCGCGCGGAAGGAGTTCAGATCAATTGGTGTCAGTTCTTGTTGAATGAGCTATTACAATACGCCATTGATGCACATGAAACATGTAGGGAATTTCACTATTCATGGTTGCTAATTTTAATTTCATTTATAGTATGGTATGACCCACCAAACTACCAAGGGGTAGATATGCTAGTGAACTGCATGGGAGCGAGATATCAGAACCTTTGGTTCAAGAAGGAAAAAAAAGAACGACAGATAGAAAATAATATTGAATTCTTATGCATGGAGAAGCTATAAGGAACCAAGTAAAGAACATGTACAGATTAAATAATGCTAATGTTCAACGATTTCGTCAGGTTGTTCGATTTGAGATTGGCGCGCACCATATTAACATGCAGCCACGTCAAGACCAACAACGTTAAAGTTTTCCAACCAAATTCATAATGACATAAGAGGAGGTTGAAGTAATTGTTAATGATTGGCCGAAGGATCAACGTGTTTTGGTTCCAGAAGATCAACTTCGACAAGAGGAAGAACAACTAAAAGAAGAGAACCCAGATGAGGGGAATGAATAAGAAAATCCACTGGAGGATTTAGACTTTGC
The DNA here is from genome assembly GCA_001517045.1 of Pseudotsuga menziesii. NCBI lineage: Eukaryota > Viridiplantae > Streptophyta > Pinopsida > Pinales > Pinaceae > Pseudotsuga > Pseudotsuga menziesii. The sequence goes on from LPNX010616124.1 coordinate 34,532, forward strand.
AGAGAGTCATTCCAACTCGACTCCGACAGACCCAGAAACAGAAAAGGAAGGGGGAGAACCTCAGAAAGAACAAGTACAGTCCAGAAGGAAGAATAAGAAGATGAAAGATGACGAAAATGCAAATACCATAAACTTGGACAACGAAGACGTGCAAATGATTATTGAGGCAATAGCCGAAGCAACGCAAAACCACTTCAAAACCATAGAGAAGCGACAAGAAGAGATTTCAGATACGGTTACTGATCTGCTCAAAGCCTTGTGTAAAGCGGTTGAAGATGTTAAAATTGATGTCAATCGTCTAGTTCCAACCACAGAGTCACATGATCCACCAGAGACTTAAAAAATAGAACAAACTATAATACTAGTTCCAGTCCCACTAATAAAGTTAGAAGTGTCCAGAGGAGTTATTGATCTAGGAACTCCAGAGTTTAATGATGTTGTTAGGGACATCGACCAAATAACCATAGATTTCTCATTCATGGAGATAACTGAAGCATACACAATACATAGTGTTGTAGCTGCATAAATACAAGTGCGCGAATGTGCCTTGGCTAAGCGGGTGAAGGCTGCAAAAAAAAGAAAAAAAATGAAACTAGTAGTACAGGAAATTGAGCAGAAGATGAAAGCATGGGAAGAAAACTGTCAGAAAATCGACAAGGCAGTAGCTCTGGCCTATAAGAACTTTGCAGCAGTTGGAATAACATAAGAAATGGCACCGGACACCAAAGTTGCTTGACTTGGTGCAATAGTTGAAGAAATTAGGAGGAAGGCTATGTATCTTGAAGAGCAAGAAAAACCAAGTACACCCCTGCAGGTAATAGAGGAAAGAAGAGAAGCAACAATTGAAGCTGCGAAGAAAATCGAAAAAGTAGAAGAAGTATGTGCCAGGGCTGTCAACTAAGTTTCTCAGACTTGGGAGGCCCTAATGGATGATGAGCAATCACAGAAAATTGCGAATGAGATGACTTCGCTTGAAGCAAACATTACTCAGATAAGAAATGACATGAAGTAGCTACCCTTAGCACAAAAATGGCCAAGGCAACGGAGATGAGGAATTTGCAGCATCAAATAACAGTGTTGCGCACACAACAACAACACCGCGAGGAAAAGGTGGAAGAGTTACAGGATGACGCTGAAAGAGTTACATGAATCATTCATCCCGTACATCAGAAAGTGCACGACTTAGGGACATCAATAGAAAAGATAATGACGGAACATCTTAGTTCCGACATTGTGGAACAATTGTAGAAGACAGAGGAAGAAGTGCATGTAGAAGTAGAGCGAGTCGCAAAAATCGTGGAATATTTTCAGAGTAAAATCAGTGCAAGGAAAGACATGGAGGAATGGCTTTGAGTGGATCAGGACGAGCCACAGGTGAGTGTTGGGGCCGGTTGGGCCTAGGGACAGGAAGGGATAATTCACTTAGAAGTCTGCCTAAGTATGGAGAAGAGCTAAAGAAGAAGAAGAAGAAGGAGATGCAATAGAAGTAGTGATAGAAAATTAAGAAGAGAGAGGAAGTTGTGACAGAAGTAGTGAAAGGAAGGAAGAAGAAGGAAGAGGCACAACAGAAGAGGAAGCCACAACAGGAAGGAGGAGTGCGGCAGAATAACAGTATCAGAAGGCGTGAAAGTAGCATAATGATTGGAAAATGTCAGTAAGGTGTAATGCTTAGAAAGTGACAGGATTTATTGATCGTGGGTACGATTTCAGCTAGAGACGACTGAAACCACATGTATGAAGGTATCTTTGTAACTCAGGTTGTTAGTGTTTCCCAATTAGGTGTTACTAGAATAGGAAAGACAACATGTTGGCTAGATATAGGAAGTCGGTTGGGAAAGAGACAAAAAACGAGTTTGTAATGAGTCAATAAAAGAAGGAACCCAAGCTGTATGAGGGTTAGCTTCTCAACTATTGGGTTCACTACTGTTAGCTTCTTAGTTGTTAGTTGTGTATTTTGTCTGTTAGTATTGCTGAGTGCATATGAGTTGAATAATATGTAGCTAAGTGCACAGAAGAGTATGAGAGGTTGAGTCAATCCAGGATGTGTGCAGATTATTAGTAAAGCTAAGTAGGAAGAGAGAAGAGAGAGAATCAGAGAGCACGAGAGAAGGGAAGAGTCTGAAAAGATAGAGAGAAGATATAGAACAAAGTCTGCAACTTAGTGCGTAGACTAAATGTGCATATATTTCCTCATGCTAGAAGAAGAGCACCTTTGTGGTTTTTTCTCAGACGGGTTTCCACGTTATATTATGTGTATACATGTGAATGTTGAATGTGTTTAATTTATCTGTATGAATGTTGCATTGAATGGATGATTGTAGATTTTCTTACAAATGAATAGATGTACATCAGTCACATTGTATCAGTTGAATACGATTATGCTGCACAACGATTGTTAATATAATAAGTTGCATAAGAGAGGTTGGGTCATGGTCTAACTGTTCACAGTAACCATAAATAATCCACCCACGTACTTCGTTGAGAACCTTGTCGAGGGACCAAGGTACTAGAAATCCCCCACCCAATTGTGGAAACGTGGTTTTGATAGTTACCCATCAAGAGAGATATCTAGGGTGAGACTGCATTTGCGTCGCAGGTGCTGCCGATTGAGCTCTGCTCTGTCGAGTCGATATCTTGGGTTTGTTGGGTTGAACAAAAGAGACTGAACCTAGGTCATGATCCTTGGAGGAGGGAGAAAAGCCAACAATTGTTTATCATGTCAACAACTAAGCTCAACAAATCACAAAAATAGGGTTTGAACCTTGATGTTGTCTTATACAATACATAGATAAATGGACTGTTTGAGCCAGGTAATTTCAATGAGGCAATACATTTATTTAAGCAGGTGAAATATAACATTCATGTCACTAATATGATTACATATACCACTTGCACAGATAGACTAACAAGGAAGGCATACCCCAAGAGGTTAATAGTCTACTATCAAAGATCTTAGTAAACTGTTTGACATTGGGTCTTTAACGGATTTAGCAGTAAATAATAACCTCTATAAAGATACTCAAATTCACTTAGTAAAAGTTCATAATAGGGTGTGAATTGCAACATACTAATTAGAGGAAATTTCAACTCAAAATGGGCCTCCTAAAAAAAATTAATAAAATAATAGTTAAATAATAAAATAATATTTATTAATTTTGGAGGAAGAAAAGAAAAGAAAACTACATTTTTGTTTGTATTTTCGACATATCTCTCTGTGTTTTTACTCAAATTTTGATCAGGAGAGCTCGTTGGATGTGGAATTAAATTCTGCATCCAACGAGTACCCGTTCGACATACTTTTGACGGACCCTGCTACCTCAAAAACAAGAAATACCCGAAAAAACGTGATGATGACATCCATCATCACGTTTTTTTTAGGTATATATTGTTTTTGGGGTAGAGGGGTCCATCAAAAGTATATCGAGTGGGTACTCGTTGGATGTGGAATTTAATTCCGCATCCAACGAGCTCTCCCGATCGAAATTTGAGTAAAAACACAGGGAGATATGTCGAAAATACAAACAAAAAAGTAGTTTCTTTTATGATACCTATCCCCAAATTTATATTAAAAAAGTGTTTAAGACCTATACGATATTTCAAATTTAAAGCAATTTCATTGGATAACACATGATGACATGGAATTTGAATTAGAGTTAAAAGGCCCATTTTGAGTTGAAATTTCCTCTAATGTGAATTGCAGTTGGAACCTAAGGTCTTGGTGGTTCAATGCACCTCTAGATATTCTAGAGGCAGAGTCATTAGATGACAGGCGACTGGAGTCGGTGGAGCAATTGAACAGTTGGTTGAACAAATGATTGAATGGTCGACATGACTTTGGCCGACGCGACTATAATAGTCGAGTAAAATTTGGAACGTTACATATTTTGTGGAAATGGTTAATCCCAACAATACCTATTTGTGGACCAGACCCCCCTTACTTCTTGCAAGTTGGTTATATTTAGAAACTATAAATAGGAGACACTTTGGGTTGTCTGATATGATGATTGTGATTTGTGATGTCTTCCATACTCATTATGCATTGCGATGTTTTGATCATAATGCTTTGTGCTTAAGTGCTTCAATGGTGTCTTTAGACACCACCTCTTATCTTGGAATATTGTTCCCTTCTTTTCTTTTCTTTATGTTCAACAGTTCAAGGTTGAGAGGTTCCCCAACATAGTATCTGATCTGATGGTTTTTACCTAGACTTGGTGTCTGCAAATTGTGTTGAGTTGAGTCTAGGTTGATTGAATATGGGTGGAATATTTGTCGATTTATACCTCTCCTTGAACCTTGACCAGATCTATTGGATAAGAAGGATGACTACTAAGATAGAACCTGTTGTTCTCAATGGACATAACTATGAAATTTGGGTGACATATATGGAGACCTTGTTGAATAGAAAAGGACTGTGGCAGTTTACAAAGGCTGCTATTGTCGACCCAATTGATGTCGATGCTAAGTTTTCCATCGATGTAAAGAAGAACGAAGATGTGGGTGTTATCATGACCTACATCTCGATGGGAATTTTTTCCATACAAGTGGGATTGACTGTCCTCATGCCATCTCGAACAAGCTGAAGGCCCCGTTCAACAAGATAAATGAAGGTGATTTGATGCTGCTAGAGAAATAGTTGATCTCTCTGGAACCTCTTTCCTTTAATTGGATCGAGGATTCTTTAGCCTATATTCAGGAGCTACAACTAAAATTGGGAGAATGTGGAAAGAGTTTTTCAAAGAAGGATTGACAACTCATTGAGTTGGTTTCGATGAATCTTAAGACACCAAATGATGTCTTATGTTCCTCCTTTCAGGAAAATTGGATGTCACACAAGCAAGATGGTAAGGATTTTACTTTTGATACATTCTGTGATCTATTGATTAAGGACCAACAGAAGTTGCTTGAAGAAGGGATGCTTGGTAGAAAACACCAGGTTAATTTGTTGAAAATCAAGGTCAAGACAAATATTAAGGAGTGTGGTTAGGAGGATCATTGAACTAAATGTATCGACCAATCTGTAAAAGGGAAAACCGAAGAGTCTTCGTCAACAAAGAAGGACTGTAAGAAAAAGACTTGTCGGTATTGCGCAAAAGTTGGGCATGTCAAAAAGAAATACTAGAAGAAGATAAAGGATTTATAAGGGAAGGCCAAGCACCTTGAGGATAGTACATTGACTGAATAGTTGGTCAATCGACCTTCTAAAAATTATACTTTCTTTCTCAACACTTCCCAACCATACATGCTTGCACAAATCATACCGAATGGATAGTGGAATTTGGATGTACTCATCATATGGAAAATGATGCTTCTTTTTTCTCTTCCTTAAGTGGTGTTCTTGAAGAGAAGATTTATGTCGTTGATGATTACTACCTCACTGTCGTTGGAAATGGAGATGTCAAATTCTAGCATGGTCGCATATCCAATTTCTATCATGTACTGAGCTTGAGTGCAAACATGCTTTCAGTTGCTCAACTAACAAAGACCAAGAAGACTGTTGAGTTTTGGTTGGATCATTTTATCATAAGGGTTATGAGGATTTGGGGGGGGGGGGGGTTGTTGTTTCAAGAATGTTGGACCCCTAAGACAAAACTTATAAGTTCTATGATCCTCCCATGAATGTTTCTAGGACGACTAGGTCGACTGCACTCATCACTCAAACTGAAAATAGAATTCAAATTTGGCATGAACGACTTGGTTATCTAAACTTTTGAAGTATGAATATTGTGCTAACTCACAATATGGTTACTGGTCTCCCAAAAATTGTTCCATCTGATGGAGTTTGTAAATGATGTATGCTTGGGAAGCATCATCAGACACCCTTTGATTTAGGGAAAGCATGGCGTGCACACGACCAACTGGAGCTTGTTTATAGTGATATTTGTTGCATGAACAAACCCTCATTAGTAGGTGAAAAGTACATTTTGAACTTTATTGATGATTTCCCTTGATTTACATGGGTTTATTTCTAGAAGAATAGGAGTCAAGTATTTGGAAAATTCAAGGAATTCAGAGCACTAGTTAAGAAACAGTGTGGTCAACCCATTAAATGTTTGAGATCAAACAATGGTGGTGAATATGTGAGCAAATTTTTTGAAGAATATCTCTTGTAGAATGGTATGTCTTGGCAAAGATATGTACCTCGCACCCCTGAAAAAAATGGCGTCGTGGAGAGGAAGAATTAGAGTTTGGTAGAAATGTGCAAGTGCCTATTGTAAACCAAAGATATTCCAACGAAATTTTGGGCAGAAGTTGCTTACTACTCAAATTATCTCCTAAACCTTGTACCGACTTGAGTAGTGATTGACACGACTACAATTGAGAAGTGCAATGGTAGGAAACCCTCCCCTAGACACCTTAGAACATTTGGATGTGTTGCTTGGGCGCATATCAATGATTATTGTAGAAATAAATTTGATGCGAAGAGACATGCCAGCATCATGATGGTCTACTTCGATGAGTTGAAATCCTATAAATTGTTTGGACCTGTCAAACAACATATCATCTTAAGTATAAGTGTGAACTTTGATGATACAACTTCAAGAAATAAGTCGTTGAATTCCTCCCCTGGTTGAATGCACAGTGATTCATTTGAGATTCTTGAAGAATATAGATCAACTATACCCATATAATCATGTAAAAAACATGACCATACATGACCATACCAAGAATATAGGTCGACTAGGTTGATGAATTTTTCTCATGAATCAATTGGTAGTCAGTCTACTATGAAGGCTGAAGTCAGTCATCCAACTTCTTTGCCTCGTAGAGAGGAAGAATTAGAGTTTGGTAGAAATGTGCAAGTGCCTATTGTAAACCAAAGATATTCCAACGAAATTTTGGGCAGAAGTTGCTTACTACTCAAATTATCTCCTAAACCTTGTACCGACTTGAGTAGTGATTGACACGACTACAATTGAGAAGTGCAATGGTAGGAAACCCTCCCCTAGACACCTTAGAACATTTGGATGTGTTGCTTGGGCGCATATCAATGATTATTGTAGAAATAAATTTGATGCGAAGAGACATGCCTGCATCATGATGGTCTACTTCGATGAGTTGAAATCCTATAAATTGTTTGGACCTGTCAAACAACATATCATCTTAAGTATAAGTGTGAACTTTGATGATACAACTTCAAGAAATAAGTCGTTGAATTCCTCCCCTGGTTGAATGCACAGTGATTCATTTGAGATTCTTGAAGAATATAGATCAACTATACCCATATAATCATGTAAAAAACATGACCATACATGACCATACCAAGAATATAGGTCGACTAGGTTGATGAATTTTTCTCATGAATCAATTGGTAGTCAGTCTACTATGAAGGTTGAAGTCAGTCATCCAACTTCTTTGCCTCACCCAACTATTGATAGTTGACCTAAACCATCAATGACTTGCTTTTACCTCTATGGGATGTTAAAATGATTGAAGCTACTGGATTAGATGCTGGAAATCATAGTATTGGTCGGTGGAATCGTAGTAAGAGAAAATGTTGTAGTGTTGCATTGATGACACATGTAATTGACACCTATGATCCTAATACATATGTTCATGCCTAGGGTGTTCCGGAATGGAAAGCTTATATGTTTGTTGAAATTGATTCCACGAAGAAGAATCATATTTGGAAACTTGTTCCTCGACCTCAAGGAAATAATTTCGTGAAACATCAATGGGTCTATAAGACCAAGTTTACCTCTGACAATGTTGTTGAACGCCATAAGTCTCTTTTGTTTTTCAAGGGATTTTTTCAGCAAGAAGGAATCGACTACATTGAAACATTTGCTTCTATCACAAAGATGCATTTTGTGTGACTGATACTTTCCCTTGTTGCTATATTTGGATGGGAGCTTCATCAGATGGATGTTAAAAGTTCGTTTCTTCATCGACATATGAATGAAGAAACTTATATATGGAGCAACCTCCTAGATTCATGCCATATTATGGCCTTGCTTGTTGACTCAAGTAGTTGTATGGATTAAAATAAACACCTCGTGCTTGGTATGAAAAGATTGATCACTTTTTTTTCAATATTGCCCGCAAACGTTGTAAATATGACCACATTATTTATGTATTACATGTTCATGGTGATACCTTGATTGTGGATGTGTGTTGATGATTTAGTCATAAATAGAAATAATGTCAATCTGATTATGGATTTGAAGAAACAACTTGCAGTTACCTTTGAGATTACTGACCTTGGTCTTTTGCATTAATTTCTTGTCCTTCAAATTTTGCAAATGCATGATGGTATCTTTCTTTCTCAATCTAAATATGCCTTGGATCTTTTGAAATGATTCAAGATGGATGACTGTAAGTTGTGTTCTACACCTTATCAGTCAGGAGTGAAGTTGTCAAGAGATTGTGACTCTCCATGAGTCAACCCCACTCTTTATTGACAATTGGTTGGTAGCCTAATATATTTGATGCATATTTGAACATATCTCTCCTTTGTTGTTAGTGTGGTTTCTAGGTTCATCTAGGACCCTCGCGAAAGCCACAAGAAGGATGCAAAGTGGATTTTTCGTTACATGAAAGATACTTATTAAGATGGCATTAAGTATTTTCACAATACTAACCCACTCTTCAGATACACTAATCCCGACTAGGGTGGTGACATTGATGATCGAAAGTCTACTTTTGGTTATGTATTTCTACTGAGCTCTGGAGTCTTGGTATGGTCATGTAAAAAACAAAAGGTTGTCTCTCTTTCGACTAGAGAAGTCGAGTATAATGACTGTAATGCCTCCTTGCATTACATTGAACTAAACTAACACACACCATTTTTTATGTAAATTAATTACCTGCATAATTACATTATGCACACAGTAGCAAAAGTATGAGCCCTCAAATGTGATCCATAATTTTACTTAAACAAACACTAATTGCATAATATATATCTATTAAAAACATAGATGAATAAAACTTTAATTGTAATTACATAATGTGTTAGCATCGAAACTACTGGCAAGTAACAACAACAAAATAAACTATTTCAAGACTACTAGTGAATAACAACAACAATTTCAACAAGTAATAGCAGCGGTTTCAGTAAGTAACAACAACATTTTCAATAAGTAACAACAATAGTTTCATCAACACTTTCAACAAGTAACAACAACAATTTCAGCAAGCAACAACTTGAGATTTTATCACTAATGTTAAGGCTTAGTAAATAACACTTTATCCATTTGTATAAATTCTCATTAACCATGAAGTCTTCAACTTCATAATTCTTCTTTTGAAATAAATTTCATTCATTTAAAATGGAAAAACATTCATTCCAAGTTAACTTATTTTTTACATTGTTTTTAACTACCAAAACTCATTCCTATTTACATAACTATAATAATAATTATATCCTCAATGAACTTGTGCATTGTTTTTATAATCTACACAACAAAATCATGGTTTTTCTTCTAAAATAACAAATCCAATTCTTAAAAATGAAAAAAAATAACATGTAAACCAACCCATGGTTTTGGTAAGCTTTACAAACCACTTCAGCCCATGGGTTGTAAATGCATATAACCATTTAAAATAATAAAATCAAATAACAAACCATACAATCCAAACCAACCCATGTTTTTGGTAAACTTTACAAACCACTCCACCCCATGGTTTGTAAATGCATATAACCATTTAAAATAATAAAATCAAATAACAAATCAATTCAAAACAAACATATGGTATTTATGAGTGAACCCATCGTATTTGAGAACCATGCAAACTATTTTAGGTTGTGGTTTTTAAATGAACCATTTTCTTTTCATTCTTTTTTTTTACAATTTTGACCATACTACTAACTTAACAAAAATTGGCAAATGAATGAAAGTCATTTAAATAGTGAATTAGAAACAGGGTATTCCCTACAAGCAATTCATCGTATTTGAAAACCATGCAAACTATTTTAGGTTGGGGTTTTTAAATGAACCATTTTCTTTTCATTTTTTTTTAAACAATTTTTACCATACTACTAACTTAACAAAAATTGGCAAATGAATGAAAGTCATTTAAATAGTGAATTAGAAACATGGTATTCTCTACCAGCAGTTCAAATGTTCTAAGGATAGATATATACCTCAAGTTGGTTCATTTTGGGAATTAAACATTTTTCAATGAATGTATTGAATATGGAATTCTTTATTTCAAACTAGAAAACATAATTTTCCCAACTTTAATCATCTAGGAATCATGCATGAAATAAGCTTGTAACAATTGGTTTATTTCCAGGTAAAAATTATAACATCTGCGTAATTAAAAATTAAACTTCAGTTGAATTAACGACAACTGAGTAAAGCGTGAATAATACATATCGATTTATAAACACATAATTCACAACGATTCCATGCTTACACATAAATAAATAATCCCTAAATCTTATTTGTTCAATAATTCATATATTCATGCACCAAAACAAAAAAATAGAATTATGCAATACTTATCTAAAGATTTTGTTTTGAAAGCAGACAACTGCCTGCATGTGATCCATGCTCCTCCCAATCATCGTACTTGTACAACCTGTATTATTCAGATCTAAAGTCCACCCTCCAGCTAAGATCCAAACATTAACCACATGTATTTACCAACCCCCTCAGCTTACTCACATGGATTCAACAAGGATAACTGAATAACATGGACAAAACTATAACCAAGAATAGGCAAAACAATAGTTTTTAAACCAATTTCATGCCAATTTCACAATTAACCCACTAGAGCTCCTTCACAGACACAGTGATACACTTCATTGCAAGTGTCAGAATTCCACTCGGGGTTTCTTGCACAAATTTCCAAACAATAGGTCAATTCAACCAAATGGATACAATGCAAATTAAGGGTATATAAAAACATAGTTTTCTTCCACCTCAGGAATTCAAAGACACACAGTGATACAATTCACTGCGAATGTTTGAATTTTCCTCAAGGTTTCAACCACCACAATAGCTACACATGCAATTGTAACAACAAGTAACAAGTACCATCCAACAAATTGGTAAATGCAAGGGATTAGTAACAACAAATGACTGTAACAATAAACAGTTGATATCGTTAGCGAATTTATCAGACAAAATGAATTTCCCAGGCTCTTCCTCTCACTCTAGGTTTCCTTCTTTGACCACCAAAAATGACCAGCCTCCCCCCTTACCAAAATGCCAACTTGATTTTCTTCAATCGCTCAAGAGGAACTAGTGTCCTCTTGGGTTCCCACGTGGTTGTCCCAAAGGAATTGCATTACCCTTCCCCCAATTAATCACAAAACTCAATTAAAACTAATTAAGTTTACCCAAATTTAATTTAATAATATTTAATTATTAAACATGATTTGTTTGAGTTTTTGGCTTAGGAACATGGGTTTTGGGGATTTAACATAAGGTTTAGAAAACAACTAACCAAGGTAACAAAGTACAAGGGTAAACCTTACCCCTTCAACAACCTCGGTTAATATTTGAATATCCTCTTCAACATTTTTCCTCATCATGCAACTAGCTGTAATTTTTGCACCGAGAGAAGTGAGGTGCTCTCCAACCCAATATGGGAGAGATGTTGTCACGTTTGTACGTGACGCTCTAATAAAATAATAATAAATTTTATACCCAACATGTCGGCATACACAATATTAAAATTAATAAAAAAAAATAAATTTAATTATCCGCCAAAAACAATGTGAGCAAGACAAACAATCCAATATGGGGATATTGTTGCAATATTCATACCTAACAAAATAATAATAAATTAAAAAATTAATTATCGGCAAAAAAATGTTGAAACCATAAGCAAGGCGTCCTAAACAACCCATGGTTTTATTGTACATGGTTTAGTAGGGCCTTGCAAATGGTTTTAAAACCATGTGCAAGGCATCCTAAACAACCCATGGTTTAGAAGGGCCTTGCAAATGGTTTTAAAACCATGTGCAAAGCCTCCTAAACAACCTATGGTTTTATTGTATATGGTTTAGGAGGGCCTTACACATGCCTTTAAAACCATGTATGAGGTAGATGTTTTGAATACTAATATACTTTAATTTATTCAATACGTGAGAACCATATTAACATGATAATATATCTCACTTAGTTATATTTAGGATAGTATTAAAATGTATGTAATCTTTAGGTTTGAAACAATTTAATGTTTTCATTTAAAACACTATTGCAAAGTTTTAAAAAAGGGTTTTTAAATTATGGGACTATGAAATATAACAATTAAAATATGGTTTTTTAATAGTTAATAATTTATAATAAAAAAATATTTAAAGAAATGTATATCAATAAGTTTTTTTTAATTATATTTTAAGTATGGTTTTTAAAATATAATTTAAAATATAGTCAATTCATGGAATAGTACAATATTATAATGTTTTAATAACTTGAATAGTAAAAATATTTTTAAAAAATAAGGTTTTTAAAATATACTCTATTTATTTATGAAATAGTATAATATTATAATGTTTCTAATAATTATAATGTTTTAATAGTTATAATGTTTTAATGATTTAAATAATAAAAAAAGTTTTTAAATCACATTTTTTCTAAATATGTTTTAAATACAAAGTTTTTAATTATAATTGCAAATCAAATTGAAAAGTGTCATATTTGAAAATATATTGAATTTCAGTAACAAAATTTCATTAGCATTTCATTAACTTGCACAGTGAGTTTTTTCTTTACATAAGTTTCAGTGTATGGTGTATTAATATTAATGCATAAATTAGTAGCTACATTGGTTAGTTCTAATGGTGTATTAATATTTGGAGAGGTTTGCACCTAGAGAGTTTGATCCCTCTCGGTGCTTGATAGACCCTAGGATTGGATGTACGCTGGTATATTAAAATAATAACATGCTATGTACATGCTTCATAGAAAAAATGTTTACGATGCAATATTAGTTATAATATCCGGGCCATGGGTATTACAATGACATTGTTAGTGCAGGAATAGAGGAAGTACGGATCTCTCAGCTTCTCGACGAGTTTGTATTTCTTGTTCATGCCTCTACTATTATTTACTGCGATAATCATGTTGTTATTCAAGTTGTTGACAATCATGTTGCTCATAGCAAGAAGAAGCATGTTGAACATCATGTTCATTATTTGAGGCAATTGGTATAGGATAATATTTTATCACTTATTTATTGTAGAACAGATGATCTATTGACATATTTACAAAGCCCTTACTAGAAGCTAAATTTGTGAAATATCAGGCTATGATCGAGCTTTATGAAGCTGCAATTATGGGAGAGTGGGGATGCTCAAAACAAGTAATTTCACATCTTGAATCTCCAGAGCGTTGTGTTGATGGGAGGGTGTTGGAAGCTAAGGCCTTGGTGATTTATCACACCTATGGATCTTCTAGAGACAATCAGTCGTTAGATGATAGACAACTAGCAGAGCAATTGATGGGAGTCAGTGGGGCGAATGAACAATTGATTGAACATACAACTGAATGGTCGAAACGACTATGGCTGGTGTGACTGCAACAACCGGCAAGACTTTGGGTTGTTGTATATTTTTTGGAAACATTAATCCCATCGAACCCTATTTGTGGACCAGATCCCCCTTACTTCCTAGAAGTTAGTTAGATCTGTAAATTATAAATAAGCGACCCTTTGGGTTGTCTAATATGGATTTGAGATGTCTTCTATACTCATTATGCATTGTGATATTCTGATCATAATTCTTCATGCTTAAGTGCTTCATCAATGCCTTTAGACACCACCTCTTATCTTGGAATATCATTTCTTTCTTTCTTTTTATTCTATTCAATAGTTCAAGGTTGATAGGTTCCCCAAACTCTTTGATATCAATGCATTGGGAGAATCTATTTGAGATAGGGTTGGGAGTTGAGCTTGATGAAATGATCTAAGTGTAATTTCCATAAGAATGCGCTCAATTTTTTTTTTTTGAAAACACATTTGGTTTTTTGTTTTTTGGGTTTCACATCTTAATTAAATTTACCAACAATTCTATCTAAAAAGGGTTTGGCATAGAAATTAATCAGTTGCAACTTGCAAAGTTCCCTAGGGAAATTTCATGACATTGCTCACATTCATAATATTGAATTGGTGTGCTAATATAGTTAGTGGGTCTTCATTTGACACTGATGACCCGAAGCTATTGGGAGCATGGAACAAGAATTGTAATTTTCAAAAATATTTTAGGAGTAGAACATTACAAGAGCATTTTTATATAATAATAATAATAATAATAATATATTTTTAAGGTCACCGCCAAGTGAGACACCAATTTGGTGTATGAGACCCCCCTCCGTGCACTGATTTATACACTAAAGTCTACATAGGTGTACATACCCTACCCCCATTTGGATTTGAACCTATGACCTCCTAGGAGGAAACACATGCTCTTAACTGTTAGGCCCACTCAGGTTATACACTACATATTTTAATATATTTTGATGTATATACATCCATAAAATATACACTTCCAAATTAGTTGTAGAAAACATGCAAACATAGATTTAACAATTGTATTAATAACGATCATTAAAACTTCAAGTTATAGTGCACACAAACTAAGCTAGGTCTACATTAAGGATGTTTATGTTCAGTTTGTGAATGAAGTTGTAGTTGCTCCAACACATCTTTGTAGAAGACATGTTAACAACTTGTGAAAGCACCATCACCATCAGTTTATGTAGATGTGTGATAGAGGAGCCATATTCCACCATTTGGTAGGATTCAAGCTATATTAAACTTTAGTTGCATGCATGAACTAGGGAATACTTCATGTTCAATGATGAACGTGCTTAGTTTGGTCTATACTTGAGCACAATTCCTTTCATCAGGGACCAACCTGTATAATTTAAGCATATACCCATTCTATAACTTTGGATTTGTGTGGTTTTCTCCTAACCTCACCCCCAAGCGTTGTTTGGGATAGCTAATATGGAGAATAATATTTGGGTGTGTTACTGCTCAAATTAGCACCCTTGACCAAGGTCATGGATCACAGTGCAATGAGAGGTAAGCATGAGAGAAGCTAGTGCCCAATATTGCCATAGCCTAGATTCCAATGAACACTTTAAGTCAACTCCTAAGACCAAGGGGGAGTCTTAATGTTTTTTCTTAGGAATTGACCTAAAGTGTTCAAGAAACTAGGTTGTGGTGACATTGGGAACTAGATTCTCATGTGATTACCTCTTAATGCATCATGATCTATGACCTTGGTTGAGGGTGCTAATTTGAGTGGTAATATTTTTTGGCGTCGTTGCTGGGGACTAAAGCACAAAAGAAAAAAGTAAAATAAAAGAGTGTAATTGGATTCATCTGAATAAACCGATGAGTAGTAGGACGCCATGCCCAACTAACCCCAACAAAGTATAAGATCTCTCAACGCTCTCTCCTTTAGAAAGGTAAATCTTTCTAGAAGAAGATGATGTCATGATGAAATGTGCATATGTGAACCAAGTGGAGGGGACATACATTAAAAAAGGTCAAAGTGGGCATAAATGAGGTGTGTTAAACCAAGTATGAAAACCATGAATCTTGCCACCTTACTAGACCAACAATTTTACATAAACAAGCCTAGGCTTAGCCTCTTATAATGGGAAAACACCCCCTCACTCTGGTATATCCTAGAAAGCATATCGCGGATGATTTGGGGCATAAATACTAGCTCCAACTACTGGACATGCAATTCTATTCAGAGTGCATGAGAACCTCTAATTCAACTGGGATCTATGGACCTACACATTAGAGTAAATTTGGGGTCTAAAATGGGCCTCATAAGAAAACAAACAACCTTGTAAGAAAACAAGCCACCTAATAAGAAAAAGAGCCATTGAATTTGAGAACCAATAGAATTTCAAGAAAAGAGTCAATCATAAAGGTTTACTTGGGATATTTGTCATTTAAAAACTACTTTTAAATTCATATATTTAACTTATCTCCCCTATTTTCAACTGAGAGCACTCGTTGAATATAAAATTAAATTCTGCATCCAACAAGTACCCACATTGCACACTTTTGAGGGGCCCCACCCCACAAAAAACATAAAATACATTAAAACATAATACTCACAGAATGCATGCTTTTGAGGGACCCCACCCATGAAAAACATGAAATACATTAAAAAAATATTACTTGTGAGTAACATGTTTTTTTTAATGCATTTCATGTTTTTCATGGGGTGGGGTCCCTCAAAAGTATGTAGTGTGGGTACTCATTAGTAACATGTTTTTTAATGTATTTCATAATCTTCATGGGGTGGTGTCCCATAAAAGTATGCATTGTGGGTATCCGTTGGATGTGAAATTTAATTCTGCATACAACAAGTGCTCGCGGTAAAAATTTAAGTAAAATTACAGGGGGATATGTTGAAAATATGAATGAAGAAAAAATAGTTTTCTTCTCTTATCCTTTAAAATTTAGAAATATTATTTTATGATTATAAATATTACTTTTTTATTTTCCTTAGGAGGCCCATTTTAGACCTCAAACTTTCTCTAATGCACACTTCTAACAACAATTTTGTTAGATGCATCGGAGGAATACACTTCCATCTTTCCTTGTTCAAATCAAAATGAAATGCAATAAACAACAAGTGCAGTGCATGAGTAAAAGTGAATGTTGCAATTAAATGAAACTAAATCTACTGTGCAACCTACCTACTCTATGCATGGTAAAAAACAGGTCAAGTGAAATCATACCACTAGTGAAGCCACCTTAGCATATCATTCACGCCAGGGATTCTTCCTTTGTATTTGGCAATACTCTCATACAAAACCACATTAATGATGAAATGATTATATGTCATTACCTTCATCGAAATGGGGTTGCAACCATGGAGGATATCATGAACTTGGATGCTTTTAAATTCATACCAAGCATAAGGGACTCTTTCATAAACCCACTCCATCCAATATTGGACAAGGCTCAAGTACAAATTGCCACCATCATAAACCTATTTACTAATCTTTGTTTTCTACCCCAAATGATCCTTAAAACCATCAAGGAACCTTACATACTAAGGCTATTTTTTTTTCCATGTTGTTAATAAGCGTGTGCATCTGCTCATCGTCATAAAAAATGATCAATCTTCATAGTTATTAGGAACTAAAGGTTTGAAAATCACTTTCACTTTTCTTGACTCTAGAACGACCTCGCAAGGATAAAGAATGGAAGCAGATGCTGCTAGGGAATCAACCAACTAACTCTGAACTTTGGGAATCACTTGTAAAAATAAGACACATAAATTTTCCATGTCCAATTGTATTGAATCCTTGTACCCTTTTAATCTTTGATTTCTACATGTAAATTTCCCTTTGACTTGCATCACAGTTAGATTAGAGTTGCCAATAATCTCTAAAAACTTAAGACCATAATTTTTAGCTAACTCAAGTCCATGCAAGAGAGCTTCATACTTATCCACATTGTTAATACCTTGAAATTCTAGGCGAAAATCAAGAATGTTTATCAACACAAGGGAAAGTTAATACAATATTTGTACCCATACTTGACTCAGACTCGACCCTGTCGATGTTCATCATCCAAAACTAGTCATCAATATTGGTGGTGAAGGATGTATAAGACCCAATACCATTTATAAAGTCTAATATTTGATTCAATAGATCTTCTGGGTTCTCTTCATGGTGTCCAAAAGTTACATTAATTTCCAAGAAGTATTGCTGAGAGTGCTAGTTGAGATCCACCCTAGGAGAGGGTAAAGCTGGTTACTGAAGATCTGCAATAGAACCCTGCATATGCAATAGGCTATATAATCATCAATGGCAAATAAGTGTGTCTAAAACAATTCATAAGGATCCTCATAAAAAATTGCCCTTCCAAGATGTTCAAAATTTGCACTTCCCTTATTAGAAGAGTCATATATGGGATATCCAATGAATTGACAATGATCCATATCCATATCACAAACATCATGAGGAAAACACACATCATCATATCCATTGAAATCATCTTCAGTAGCAAAGAGATCCTTAAACCTGTCATCTTTGGAAAATTTGTCTTCAAGGGAAAAAGAGAAAGGAAGGCTCACCAAACCCTCATCACCATGAGGAGAATCAGAAGAGGAATCAACAATACCTCCATCAACCATGTATTTGAAATCCTCTTAAACTACCAATGGTTCTTAGACAATAGATTCTTTATCAATATCTTTGTGTTCATAATTTTCTTCAAGAAAAAATTCTGCATGTTCTTCCAAATCTGCAACAATATCTTGATGGAAACCTTACCTTTCTCACACGTGCCACTATTATTGGAGAACTCATCATTCATTGATTGGTTTTTAGATGGAAACACTATCATGAGTATTTTCCCACAATGTTTCATGCATTTTTTATAAGGGTGCTCTCCTATGTAGTGGTGGATTGCACAATACCTAGGGTTTTGGTCTGGCATTTAGTCATTTTGACCATATCTATGTTGAATATTTGTTTTCATTGATGTCAAAGTGTCAAATATGTCAAAGGATGACAAAGGATCAAAGGATTAAATATGTCAAAATCAATTGGACCAGAAGTCAAAAGAACTAGATGAAATTGCTAAAGACCTCTCTCATATCTAGGTTGAAGAAATACATATGAAAGAATGAAGAGGTCACATAAAAGAAATTATACCATCATGACATTGGTCGCAAATGCACACACATGCATACACATAGAATAATATTATAAACAACACAAATGTGCATGTATTTCTTGTGAGACCCATAAATAAAGTGAAATAATAGTATGTAATGTTCCCACAAGAAAAATTAGTAAGAGGTGCAAATATCTGTAAAGCAACCAAGCAAGAAACCAATTTGTGCAAAAGTTCCACAAGGGCGTTGGCTTATGTGCATCATAAACTACAAAGATGATTTGTGAAAAATGAGATGTCGACACAGCTCTTAAATTGCAAAAGACATAATCCAATGGGACATTATCCGAAGTTAAGGGACTTCACCTAGTGGACACATCTCTTGAGTTAAGATGATTATAAATAAGCAAGAGATGGATGAGGAGGAAAAATCTTGTAGAATTAAATATATGAAAAAACTGTTTGAAAAACTTTAAATTTTTTTGGAGTATCAATGGCTCGTTGATTACAAATGAATATATTTTTGTAGTGGAGCCGTAGTGCGAAAAGAACAATACTAGTGTAAGGATACCCATAGTTTGGATGTGCGAAGGTTCTACTCAGTAAGACACAAATCACAGATAAGTAAGTGTAACTGAGATGAAAGTATTATATAGACACATAACACAGACCAATTGAAAAGACGCAGATCGAAGTTGTTTTTCACACCTCATACTTTGGGAAACTGTACGACATAGATACATAGATATAGATCAAGGATTGTGACAATTATGTAATTTGAAAAGGAAGATGTGCTAGAAAACAGGGCCACAGAGCAATAACACATATACAGTTATATCATTAAACAAGATGCAAAACACATTAAACACATTACAGAGAGACACAGATATAATGTGGTTCACCCAAACGATGGGCTACGTCCACAAAGAAATTGCTAGTCCTTTTATTACAGTCCAGAAAGATGAAGGGATACATCCTGCAGCAAAACCGCTGCACTTTCTCTTCACGCTCTCACAGTCTCTCCCACACAATCCCAGAGATTGTGTACAATACAAAATAATACCCTACACAGTCGTGTTACAATTCTTTCTTTTATAGGGGAAATGCCATGGGAAAATACTACGGTTAACCCAATACCATGGGTCCGCAAAACTGTTGGCCAACACACATCCCGAACCCCAAGGCAAGGGGAATGAGTGTATAGTACACCTGGGGTACAAACACAATTGAATAATATCGTTGGATCTAGAAGATTAGGCTCCACAACCAACAAACTCACACTTGGAGACTGATCATAGAAACTCCACTGCTACTGCACTTGCTGGACTATGCTCTAGACCTTGGACTTGGAAAATTTCTTATTTTCACCTTCATGCTTAAAGGCCAATAGAAAATGAGCAGGAAGTTAGTTTCTCTCTAGTTACTCCTTTTGTCAACATGTCTGCAGGATTTTGGCTAGTATGTATCTTTTCTAATTTTAACAGTTCTTCATCTAGAACAGATCTTATGAAGTGGTACTTGAGCTGTATATGTTTAATCTTGGAATGAAAGGATGAGTTCTTTGCAAGATGAATGCCACTCTGGATATCACTGTACAACATACTATTCTCCTGCTTCTTACCCAATTCTTCCATGAACCTCTGCAACCGAATCATCTCCTTACTAGCCTCTGTAGCAGCAACATACTCTGCTTTCATTGTTGAAAGTGCAACAACCTGTTGCAGTTTTGAAATCCAACTTACTGCTGTTCCACCCATAGTAAACACATACCTTGTGGTGCTCCTCCTGCTGTCTTTATCACCAGCCATATCTGCATCAACATATCCCCATTAGAGGAATTTTGGGCTCTAAAATGGGCCTCCTAAGGAAAATAATAAAATAATAGTTAAAATAATAAAATAATATTGATTAATTTTAGAGGAAGAAAGAAAAAAACTACTTTTTGTGTTCGTATTTTCGACATATCTCCCCGTGTTTTTACTCAAATTTCGATCAGGAGAGCTCGTTGGATGCGGAATTTGATTCCACATCCAATGAGTACCCACACTGTATACTTTTGATGGACCTCGCTACCCCAAAAACAAGAAATACTTGAAAAAACGTGATGATGATGTCATCATCACGTTTTTTCAAGTATTTCTTGTTTTTGGGGTAGCGGGGTCTGTCAAAAGTATGCAGTGTGTGTACTCGTTGGATGCGGAATCAAATTCTGCATCCAACGAGCTCTCATGATCGAAATTTGAGTAAAAACACAATGAGATATGTCGAAAATACGAACAAAAAAGTAGTTTTTTTTAATGACAAATATGTCAATTCAACCATTATGGTTGACTTATTTGATTGAAATTCTATTGGTTCTTGAATTCCAACTCACAAAAACTTATTTTGGCACGTTTTCTTATAAGGCCCTTTTTAGACCCCAAATTTCCTCTAATGTTTAGAACAATGTTTGAACCTCCAAAACATAATGCATGTGAAGTGGTACCTCTCAAATACCTGAGAATTTACTTTACTGCTTTCCAATGCTCTTTACTTGGATTATTCATATACCTTCTCACAACTCCCACTGCATGTGCAATATCTGGTCTTGTGCACACCATGGCATACATCAAGCTTCCAACCATTGATGAATAGGGAATACTGGACATGTAATCTATTTCTTCTTGTGTCTCTGGAAACATCTCCTTACTTAGTTTGAAATGGCTGGCTAAAGGTATATTAACTGGTTTTGCACTCTGCATTCTAAACCTCTGCCACACCTTTTCTATGTACTCACCTTGAGATAACGTCAATTTGTGATTTTTTCTGTCTCTTGTTATTCTCATACCAAGGATTTGCTTTGCAGCACCCAAATCCTTCATCGCAAATGAATTAGCTAGTTTTCTTTTGAGCACATTTATATCCTGCATGTTAGACCCTGCAACAAGCATGTCATCCACATACAATAACAGGATAATATATCTTCTGTTATCTAGCCTCTTGAAATAAACACATTGGTCAGAATGACATCTATCATAACCTTGTTCTGTCATAAACTTATCAAATTTTAAATACCACTGCCTTGGAGCTTGCTTCAGGCCATATAAGCTCTTCTTCAACCTGCAAACCAAATTATTCTTACCTTTTACCTCATATCCCTGCAGCTGCTGCATATAAATCTCTTCCTCCAAATCCCCATGGAGAAAGGTTGTTTTTACATCTAACTGTTCAAGATGCAAATCTTCTACCGCCACTAGACTTAAATTAGTTCTAATTGAAGTCATGTTAACAACAAGAGAAAATATTTCATCAAATTCTATACCTTTCTTTTGTGCAATCCCCTTTACAACAAGTCTATCCTTGTACCGATTCTTGCCTCCATCTTCTTCCTTCAACTTGTAAACCCATTTATTCTGCAATGCCCTTTTTTCAGCAGGAAACTTAACCAAATCCCATGTATGGTTTCTTACCAATGAGTCCATCTCCTCATCCATGCCTTGCTCCCACTTCTTTCTAGTTTCTACTTGCATTGCTTCTTCATAACATTCTGGTTCACTAGAATCAGTCATCAATAAATAATATAGTGAATGAGAGAATCGTTTAGGGGGTCTACTTAATCTAGTAGGATTTCTTACAGTTGTAGGAGTTTCAGGTACCTGCTGTTGCTCTTGATTTTCTGGTGCCTTTGGAACTTCATTTATATGTGTGTGTAAAAAGAGTTTGTGATATGCTTATGGTCTATGAAACAAATGCCAATCTAACACATAGTTAGCATATGAGTTAGCGACTTGATTAAAAATTCTTGGAACATGAATGTATGTTATACTCTCAAATTGTCATTTTAGCAATCTAACACGTAAGAATCTTCGTAATAATGTCGGATCCCTAATATGTTACAAGCCATTAAGTTGTGAAACCACTAACTGTGAATCAAGACATACCTAAAGAGAATGAACACCATGTGAAATGGAATCACACAATAACTCAATGACGGGACTATATTCAGCAACATTGTTTGACGAAGGCCATAAACATACGCCTCCTGAAGACAATACTTGACCCGTAGGAGTATAGATCGCCCAAGCAGCCGAAGTCGAGTTTTGAGTGTGGCGGTTAGCACCATCAATGAATCCTATGTAAACGGAAGATTCCATCGACATCTGTCATAAGAAACGAAAGCTAATCAACAAACCCGATCACCATAAGAAAACCTAACTATGCAATGCAAAAATATACAATAATATACAAAAATCAGCCCTGGCTGAAGATTATGCATAGTATTTTTTGAGATAGAGCACATTTCTAGGCTTCGCTAAGGCTGTCCCTTCATAATCAACCAGCTCATAGGCATATTTATCTAAGACACGTTTAACCATGTAAGGACCATGCCACATGGGTTTAAACTTTCCTGCCCCCAATGGTTCCTTAGCTTGATACCACAAAAGGACCAAGTCACCTTCACTAAACTTCCTCGGACGGACAGACTTATCATATTGGACCTTAACGCGATGTTTGTTAACTAACCTCTAGATCCACTAAGGCATCTCAGCGTTGCTCATCAAGCTACTCTAAGTGGACCAAACACTCTTCCAATGCGGAAGTGTCTGGTAAAAGCTCCACAGCTAGCTTCAGAGAAGGGATTTCGCATTTAACCAGTAATACTAACTCCACCCCATGCACAAGCTGATAGGGAGAAAAACTGGTGAAAGTCTTAACCGCAGTTCTATAGGCCCACAAAGCAGGATACAACATGATATGCCAATTATTCTTACTTTGTGCAATGGTTCATTGGAGAATAGACTTAAGTAACATGTTCACTGCTTCAACCTGTCCATTCACTTGAGGGTAATAAGAAGAGGAGTGCCCTTTCTTATACCCTAACTTGGAAGCCAACTCTTCCATCATTTTGTTCTGAAAGTGCCTACCATGGTCAGTGACAAGCTCTTTCGGAATGCCGAACCGGGTGATAATCTGGTTGAAAACAAAATGCGCGGTTGTCTCATCGTAAGATTTAACTATGGGCATAGCCTCTGCCCATTTCATGAAGTAATCGACATCCACAATAATATGATGATGCCCCCCAGTCGAAGCTAGGTTGCAATCCATGAAATTAATCCCCCACTTGGTGAAGGGACTGGCGGTGACAATAGGATGCAACGGGGCTGAACGCGAGCGCATATTACATGCAAACACCTGGCAAGGGTGGCACTTCTTGACCGCATTAACTCAATATTTGAAGATAGATGGCCAAAACTATCTTGCTCTCAAGATTTTTTGGGTTGTAGAAATCCCAGGTAAATGACCACCACATGCCCCTCCATGGCAATCATTAAGCATGACCTCAGCCTCATCATGGGTTAAACAACGACGTAAAATGGAATCCACCCCACGACAGTACAAAGTGTCATCCACTATGAGGTAGTTCTTCACTGTGTGACGTAATCGTCGCCGCTCATCCTGTGAGAGGTGAGTAGGGATCTTCAATGTTTGCAAATACACGATAATATCCCTGTACCAAGGGTCCATAGTTGAGATGAGGAATATATGCTCATCGACAAAAGAATCCTCATAAACCTCCTCTTCCTCCAAGTTTGGAAAATTTGATATAAGCTCCGCAAAGATTAATGATTTCTTCGATTTCGCCGAAATGAATTCGAGATCAAACTCTTGCAAAATCACAATCCATTTATTATATTTTCCCCCAATCATCCTTCTAGTGAGGATGAACTGAAATGGATTGATGTGAGCTATGACCAAAGTTTGGCGAAGGAGAATGTAATGTCTCAAATGCTGAACCACATGAACGGTGGCTAAGGCTAGCTTCTCCACGTGGGAATAGCGAAGTTCCGCGTCAATAAGGTTTTGGGTCAAATAATATATGACATGCTCATGGAGCTCCTCATCCTCTTGAACCAAAACCATACCAACCGTCTCTTAAGACGCGGCCACATAAATCAAGAAGTCATGGCTATAGTCTGGTGGACTAAGCACAGGGGCCATTGCTAAGGCTTGCTTAAGAGCATCGAAAGACTCCTGGGCTCGCTCATCCTAGTAAAAAGGGGTGTCCTTCTTCAAGAGATGCATGAAGCCTTTAGTCAAGTTGGTAAAATTAAGCACGAACCTTCGTAAGAAGTTTTCCATACCTTGTAAACATTGAAGGTGTCTAATATTACATGGGGAAGACAATTGAAGTATTGCCTCAACCTTCAAGGAATTGAATCTAATACCCTCCTTGGATACGATGAATCCTAGTAAACGACCAACTGTCACGAAAAAGATGCACTTATGAGGATTTAAATGAACTTGATAATGACGACATATTTCAAACACTAATCACAAATGATAAGGATGACGCACTCTCAAACGAGAGTGAGCAGCGAGATCATCCAAATATACTTCGATAATCGTTTTAAGATCGTGAAAGATTAAGGTCATGGCCTGCTGAAATGTAGCTCCGGTGTTTTTAAGGCCGAAGGGCATCTTTCGATATGCAAAAGTACCCCAAGCACAAATAAGTGTGGTCTTGTGTTGATCCTAGGGCTTAATTTGTATCTAATTATATCCAAAAAAGCAATCCATAAAAGAAAATACCTCACTTCCCTCACACTCATCCAAAATTTGTTCAATAAATGGTGTGGGGAAATTATCCTTAGGACAGGATCAGTTTAAGTCATGGAAATCAATGCAGATTTGGATCGCTCCCTGCTTCTTATCCACCAGAATGGGATTTGAAACCCACTCTGTCAAGGGATTGAGATAGATAAAACCATCTTTGATCAGTTTCTCTATCTCAGCTTTAATGGCAGCTGCTTTTCTAGGATTCCGAGCACGCAAACGTCGTCGAATCAATTTTGCATCCGGATAGGTCTTGATTTCATGTTCGGCAATATGAGGGTCTATACTTGGCATTTCTTCATATGACCAAGTGAAAATATCACGAAACTCCTTAAACAGCTCAGTATACTGTTTAATCTCACCGGGGGAACAACCCGCCCCAATGTAGAAATTCTCAATCTTACCAGGATCACAAGAAATATTGATAGGAATCGTTGGCGATAGGTTAGCCATGTTCCCTTCAGCCATCTGACCAGGAGAGCTTAATGGGACCATGGGGCTACCAATTTTCTCTCTAAGAATCTCCCTAAAGTCATCACACTCCAAATGATCAAGCTTAGGAAGGAAATACGATCTATGGTGCAAATCTTCCCAAGGTTTCTCAATCCCAGACATGGCCTCAAGAAGAGCTTCATTTGATGGAAAAACATCATCAAGGCAGTCATGAGAGTGAGATGATTCTACTTCCCATGCAGGCAACACATAAGGGTTCTCGTCTTTCGTCTGCAAAGAGGAAGGACTAGGATCTAGAACATGATCAAGATTCACTTGATATGCCACCATTGTTGTAGGCAAGGGCACGTCTGTCTTGACAGGCACACTCGAAGTACTCAGTGAAGGAAGAATCCAAGGATCTTCCATATGATTAGTGAGAAAAGATACCCAATTCGACGAGGATGAAGCCCCACCAAAACTAGACCCAATCATAAGAACGTGCACAGGACAACTAAAGGTTCCCATAAGAGAAGGATACATACCCACACCCACATTCTCAGTTGCCAGCTGAGAATGGTCGATAATCGGGATAGAAGCTCCCAATGATGCATTGACACTCGGATTATGGAATGAATTTTGATCAATAGTAACAATATTCCCATTAAACAGAAATCAAACCACTCAAAATAGGGAAGAATCTACGGCTTGCATATTGTACATCCAATTCTGACCCAGCAAAAGATTGTAGTCAAGGGGTGCATCAAACACTTCGACCTCGATCACGACAGTCTTCCCTCCCAATTGGACCTCTAGAGAAGGAAGTATACCGTGTGGCCAAAATGATCTACCATTGAAATCCATCAACATGTTGGCAGATTGAGACAACGTGGGAGAACCTAAGCCCTTCAAACAAGACAAAGACATCACAGAAGCAACATCGCCTTCATCAATGACAATACACATGATGGTGTTATTGAGACATGTAGTAAGGAAAGCGAGGTTGTACTCCCATGGTTTCAAATTTGATAATGGAAGAAGAGCTATCATCACTAACCCCAAGAGCAGACAATAAGGACTTCCTTTGAAGAGGACGAGTCTGAAGCACTTCTAATGCGGACATCGCACAAGTAGTCTGGCCCAAATCCTCGACAATTGAATAGTTCTGGGTGGTTCAGGCATTAAGATTGTGCCCTGAACGCTTCAAGACTCCCTTACAAATGAGAGGTGGAGCTTCAGGTTTATCCGTATGCTTTTCAATTCGCAAAGGGATCTCGGGTGGGGAAGGTTCTTTCTCAAGTTCTGGTTGTGATGAACCATAATATTTCGCACGTGTCACAACTTTGGAAGTTTTCACCATGTTGATACAACTGTGACCACAAGCGACCTCCGGCGGGTTTTGAGTTCCACCAGACGCACAATGAGGATCAATGGTCCTTGAGTTCATATTTTGATTATTACATAAAGGATTAGTAAACATAGCTGGGCCCTATGCTATGAACTTCAAGGAATCCTCCATACAAGGGTACAAGTGAGTGAGGTCATCATCCTTACACAACTTACAAGGAAACTTCACCTTACGTTTAGTCTGCTTGTCCCCACTAGCATTATTCGTGTTCTTGTCATTATTATTACCATTTTTGTTTTTATTCCCACCCTTAGGATTATTTTTTCCTTTCTTGTTATTCTTTCTTGGTTGCTGGTTGCCTTTCGGGTTCGACATTTGCACGGAGAGTACACTCATCGATTGGGTAGGTTGATACGAAGTCGTAGCTAGTCCCGACGCAAGTTGGTTAATCAATAACTGGCTCACTTGCTTTATAACCGAGTTCGTGGGTTTGGTACTTGTGGAGCCAACAATACCATCGGCATGTGGCCTAGGTTTGATCTTGGGGTCGAAATTGGATCTTGGAGCATTCGGGATAATCTCATACAAGAGTTTGAATTGAGCATAGATCAAATCCAACTCTTGAGCCCTAAAGATAGCTTGGTCCTCATTTTGAACTCTGGATGTAGAAACATCCTTCACGATATAAGGTAACAATGACTTGAGAAACCATTCTAGAAGAAACTCTGGTGGTATAAAGGCTTTAATTAATCGTTTCCATCTACGCCACTCTTGAATATGATCCGAAATGTGCGTGGCTTTGTCTTGCCGAAAGGTCAACAAGAGTTCGGTACTAACGTCGTAACGTACGGGTAGCTGGAAATGATCAATAAAATTCATGGAAAGATCATTGAACGTAGCATAATCCCCCCCCCCCCCC
>LPNX010616124.1:62530-79298 GCA_001517045.1 Pseudotsuga menziesii
CAAAGGAATCTTGGTAGGGACTGCCGACCATACCGAATTATGAGACACGGGATCATTTGTCAATCTTGACAAATCAGGTAAGTTCAAGGTTGCAAGGAAAGGGAGCCTAGGTTAAGTCAGTCGATGCCACGCTCCCTGATAGGACTGATTTTGATAGGCTTGATTGCTATAAATACCATGGCCTTGGCCAGTAGGATAATAACCTCCTCCCATTTGACCCATGAAGGGATGCATGGAAGCATTATAATGTGGAGTACCCTGATTGTGAGGTGCTACAAAGCCATAAATAGGAGAGTAAGCGGGTTGTTGATACCCGTACCCATACGATTGGTGGTTTTTTTCGTAATACGGTCCATAAGAAGGTATATGTGAAACTCCATAGTTCAAACCATAAGAGGGTCTATGAGATGGTCCATGTGAAGGTACATGTCCTATTGACACGAAAGGAGGCACGTGGCCTTGCGATACTATGGTGTGAACAGGATTAGAGCGGACATGACTAGTAGCGGTATTCCGACCAGAAGGCCTACGCGAATTAGGGGGAGGATGGGTTGTTAAAAAGGCATTTGAAGGAATGGGTGTCGAAGATGATGGAACAAGTGAAGGAATGTAAGTGGTGTTCCCAATGTTCACACGTCTCGGTTTTGGTATCTGAATAGGGTTACTAACACTAGGCCTAGGATGAGCATGTGAAGGTGCCTCCACCACAGGGATGGAAGGTGCAATGTGACTAGTGCCCCCAAACCTCTCCGCATGGAAAGGAATGGAAGTGTCGCCAGGCGTAGTGCCAGGTTCAACTTTCGACTCGGCATGACATGTCGGATCAGACTCAGGGATATCAGGCATGCCATATCTAACATTACTAGTGCTTGTGGGTTCATAGTGAGTCTCGTTGCCTGGAATCTGATATCGACGACCTGTAAATGAGGGATCATAAGCAGACCATGAAGGATGCTCATGTTGTGGATCATATGTGCTAGTAGGATCACCCTCCCCAACCTCGTGAGGTGGAGAGGAGATCTTTGGAATCTCATCCTCATGATCTCCCATGGTGTGTAAATCAAAGTGAGAAGTAGTCCATCTGGACTGTCTGGTTCTCTCTCCCAAAGGAGGAGGAGACATGGAAGGAGGAATTCCTGCTAAACGACGAGAACAGCGAGGTGCCACGCCTGAATCCACAATGACTCAAAAAATAAAAGACTCAATCTAATTATGCAATTCTAGGAAAACTAGTGTGCACAGGGCATACACCTAAAAAATGTAAAGCCAAATCACAAGCAAACCAAGGGTAGGATATGTGAGCTCCTGAATGAAGCAGGTATGTCTTACCTAGGAGAGGCTTGAGACTCCCATACATAAAAAGCAGAGGTTCGTATCCAATTATAGTGGCCCTCAGCTTCAACGCATATAGCGACTGTGCCGTTCGACCCCTACCTAGCCAGGACACCTGCAGAATAACCTCTTGAAATACCCCCTCGATAACCTAGGTAAGGAAACTAAGGTCGCCTCAATATAACCAATGCTCAGGTGGACAGTCATAGGCGATATTGACCGTATGGGAAGGGTAGCAAAGCCCGAAGCCTAAAAGCACAACTAGTACCCCAAGGGTGCACCATCCAATACCTCAAAGGCCCCCAGATACAAATACAATCTTGGAAATATCTCTGGTGCTAATCAATCACAATCAGAGGTCATCCCAATCATAATTGCTCACACTGCCTCGTGCTTAACTCCCGTGTAAGAGGAGGATCCTGAGAAACAATAATTATACCAAGGGTTTCACACTCTCACTGGGACAGACACCTAATTGTTTTATTTAGTGGTCTTGGAGAATTAACTTACAATGAACTATTCCAAGACCCTAAAACCTAATCGTGTTGATGCACCCTAGAAAAGAAAAGAATGTAATTCATTTTATTATGCGTTAATTTTAATTGGCTATATTACTCAAAGGGTAAATGGACGTGCAACTAATGAAGTTATGACGCAACAAGAAGTAAAATGCACACCTAACAATCAATGCAAATGCACTTTGTAGAATGAAAAATAGGGTATGCTACTACGTGAAGTGCAAAATTGTTCCTTCAAATGTATATGCAATCATTCCTATATGAAAATCAGACTATAATTCACCAAGCAAACCTAATGCAAGTTCCACGCTAATGCAAAATGCAAGCAATGCATAACTATGCAAAGAGAAAAATGTTTTTGTATTTTTGAATTAAATGAGATATAAAAGCAAAAAGATGACTCTACCACCCTCAGACTCTGCAACCACTCATAAACAGCAAGCAAGCAAAGCACCAAGGTAAAAGAGACCTAATGCACTAATCTCAAAACAAAAAGTAGAAAATAATCGACAAGAACATTTTCAAAAATCGAACTAAAAGAAGTCTCTGGTCAGAAACAGGGGTGTATACAGACTCCAGAAGCATCCAAGTAGACTCAACAATCATCCAAACTCACCTAGAAACACTTAATCCTCCCAATAAAGCAAAAAATCAATGCATACACGACTGTTCTTAGTAAACCTGCGTACATACGTGACTATTCCAGGAAAACCCGTGTGTACACACGACTGTGAAAGAAAAAACCACGTACATGAAGAAAACGAGAGAAAAATCAGGTAAACAAATAGGTTGAGACAAAGTTTACTTCTTCATGACCCTACTGGGA
The DNA here is from genome assembly GCA_001517045.1 of Pseudotsuga menziesii. Taxonomy (NCBI): domain Eukaryota; kingdom Viridiplantae; phylum Streptophyta; class Pinopsida; order Pinales; family Pinaceae; genus Pseudotsuga; species Pseudotsuga menziesii. Next base: position 65,207 of record LPNX010616124.1, read on the forward strand.
AAACATGCCCCCCAACCCGACACATAAATAGAGAAATCAGAACAATTCAAGTACATTAATTCCAAAAACCCCTAAAGAAAAAATAACTAGGAACCTCCCTAGTGTGGCCCCCAATTCTGTTACGGAGAGAAACTTCCTATGGCTTGGGGTGTACCATAACAGATGGAAAAACCACAAAAATCAATCCCTTCCCAATATGCAAGAGAAACCAAACATCTAACACTAAAGGATCTTGAATCATACCTTATTCGAGACGGTTGAAGTAGATCCTCGTTGAGCTTTTTCCAATTCCGCTTGTGTTAGCAATTTGCTCTCAACAACAGCAAACGAGATAAGCATGTTATATAATATGGTGTTAGATCTACTCTAGCATATATAATCAACAATGCATAAGAAACTAAACACATCCATGGATTCAATATTCATTTAAATGCACATTATTGGACATGAAAAGATATTTCTATTAATCAAATAAGAGATTACACAAGTGACAACCTCTGTCGACACGTCTGTGAACCGGAGAAATGGAGTCCTCCACCTGGGCCTCCACCACCTCAATCCTCCATCTCTCGATAGCAAGCTCACAAGCAAAGGCAAGCTTGGGAAGAACACAAAGTGCTCCAAAGGGACAAAGGGATGCAGACTCAAATATAAGCAAGCTATGGCAACAATGGGCTATAGTTTTCTTGCTCTTCAATTCCTCTCCTTCAATGTATCCAAGGGGTTCCTTATATAACACTCCAAAGGGGTAATGGAGGGTCAAATCCGAGCGATCTTGAGGCATATGGAAGGCCAAGAGACAAGTGGTTCAAACACACATCAAGGAAAACTCCAAAAATATTTGGACTTACGCAGGTTTGAGATCAATATCCACGTATATACGCGGGAATGGGATTAAAAGTCGCGTACAACAATAAACATGTGTTTTTAGGGATGAACTTGGAAACATCAAAGTATAATATTGGTCCATAGGGACCAAAGAGTCCGCAGAGGGACAAGGAAGGCCATAAATGTGTGATCAACCATGTGTGGTAAAATCAGCTATAACATATAGCGATTTACAACTTAACAAAATTTGTGGTACATAAGTGGTGAAGGAGGATAGGGCACAAGACCCTAAGATCAAATGATACTTGACTTGATGATTGAGTGAGCTAGACTTGACAGATGCATTTGGATGGAGAATGAGTTGAGGGCTAGAGTTAAAAGGGCATTGCAAAGAAACAATGTAGCTTCATGCTATGCTAAAAGTGTGGCCACTATGCATGAGGAGGCCAAAGTTGGCAAATGTCTTGACTAAGTTGTTGCAAAAAGAGAATGGTACAAGTTCATTGGATCTGACAAACTAGACAATAAATAGGTGATTTCTAAAAGAATGAATAAGAAAACCTTGGGGACAACCATGTGGGAGAGCCACCCATGGACACCATAAGAGTGATGACACTCTGGGTCGAATGAGGGGATGAAATATTATCTTAGTAAAGAAAAAGATCTTAGATGTGTTGGGTGAAAGGGTAACAAGATCTTGGCTAAGGGGAATGGGTTCTAGGACCCAACTCTAATACTAATTAATGTAACTTATGGGATGAGACTATGAGAGACTCACATTTAAATTCAATTATAAGAAAAATATCCAAATAACAATCCATAAATATGAACAACAACCAATAAACAATCAACTATACTAGCACTATAACTCAAAAGAATGAAGAAGACTTAATCCATGATTGGTTGTCATTACTTGGACAAAATCCTTTATATAAAAAGATACAACAACCTTCTCAAGGACCCAGTTGCTTTAACCCTAACTAGAAGTGCATCAAGATTCAAAACACATTTTATTTAATATTATATCAGCTAACTACATATGGAGAAGTGTTATAATCTTTAAGGTTTTTATTGAACTCCTTTAAGGTTTTTATTGGAGTACCTTAGTAGTTTTGAAAGCCATGTTTTCTTTTAATCCATAGAGGGTTGAAAGCCATGTTTTTTTTAAATCCATAGAAGGTTGAAGAGAGATCATACATATGTAATCATTGTAATATATGGTTTATCGTCAATAAAATGAATTATCATATTTTCTTTTAGGAAAAATAATAATTGTATTCATACTTTTTGGTCATTTTAATTTTTTTACATGTTGTTCCCATCCTTAATCAAAATGTAATAATTTAATCTCAATAATTTTAAGTGTCTTGTAATTATAAATTTATAAATATGATATAGATTAAAAACCACCACCAAAATGATATTAATATTTATTATATTAATAATTTCAAAAGAGAAAATAAACTTCTTAAAACTAAAACTAATTCAATGTAAAATATTAAATTAGATTAAAAACCACCACTATCACCAAAATGATATTATTAATTATTATATTAATAATTTCAAAAGAGAAAATAAACTTCTTAAAACTAAAACTATTTCAATTTAAAATATTAAATTAAATTAAATCAATGTAAAATTATTATAAAACATAATATTTAATAAAAAATTACCCCTTCCTTAAATAATAAATTTATTGTATTATTATATTATCAAATTTTTGGTACATTAATGATCTTTAAAAGTGAAGATTTTATTAAGTTAATAATTATATATCATTTTGTTGTTAATTTAAAATTTAATTAAATAATTTAAAATATATTATTTAGTTTGTAATATAATTTAAATTCTAATTTATTGAAAAAATTAAATTTAATAAATAATAATAAAAAATTATAATTTTAAATTTTAATTAAACAAAATTAAATTAATTTAACTAAAAATTATTCCCTTCCTTAAAATTAAAACATTATATTAAAATAAAATCTAATTATATTAAAATATTAAAAATATAATTAATATATACGATAGATATTTATTCAGAATTTGTTTTATGAATTAGAAAATAGAGCTACAAGAAACCTATAATTTGAAAATGAATCCGACATATCTTGAAAAGCTATTATCAGCATCCAAGGATCATTGTCAATACAAGATACAGACTAAAAACTTCCAATAACAAGATCAGTCTAGACTGATAGGGAGTCTCAACATAGCATCCAGGAAAGTTAAACCGAAAACCAACAGGAAAAGGTAAAAAATTGATGTCAAGGAATTAGCCTCATCCTTAGAGGAGAAAACAAATACAACTAAGCAGAATTATAGAGAGACAGGAGGTCTGCATGCTCTAATACTTCATCAACCCAGAATTCAATATCAATGGCACCTTCCACTGCATATAAACCAAGCCTAGATAAAGCATCTCCATGAATATTGAATTCCCTAGCAATATAAGGAAGATGGATAAGTTCGGAAAGTCCATAAACAACTTCTTAACATAGGACATCCAAAACTAAAGATGAAGAGCCTGAATGGAACATAGATTTTTTTGCCTAGTTTAAAAAAAAATTATATGCCACATTAACAGTACCATATCAGTAATGTCAGATTTCAAAAAATTAATTTATACCTCATCTGATCTGCATTGGACAACTTGCACTTACCGCGCCTGCCAACCTGTAAGTGAATTTCAAATTCTAAAACCTGATTTCAAATTTTTTAAAAAGGGTTTATAACTTAGTGCATGTTGGTGTTTGAGGCCCGTCTTCTTAATGATGGGAGTCTGACTTGCCTGGTTACGACCACTTAAAAAATCTCGGTGAGATGTCAATTCTTCGATCTTTGCTCTTCTCCAAGAAAGAATGCTATTGTTAATGTGGTGGGTGAAAAAATAAGTTTGATGTGATATTGGGGAGAAAATAAGTATGATGTAATATTGGGGGAGAAAGTAGAAACAAGAAAATAAATTAACTTTAGAAACCCAATGAGATAGAGAAGGAGAAAAGTCTATAAAATGGATAGTAAGCAACTAACAGGTAACAAGTCCCATACCTTCAGCGTGCACGGTCAATTTCGGGCCTATCTTCAAATGAATTATTGGAGAGCCTGTGGCTGTTTTTTCTTTCACATAAAGACAATTTTATATTAATAAAACTATCTTAAAAAGGACACTGCTTACACAAAAGTGATTAAAGACAGACCAATCCATCAGATGGCTTACATAAGTTTCTATCTCAAATCCAACTTTCCTGGTGAACAAGGAAACGTGCTATCATTTATACTAGTAATTATATGCAATAACAGTATACTAAGAGCATCATATAGTAGCTGTACATAGTAGCTGTAATATGTACTGTGTAAGGTTTGCCGTTGCACCAAAACCTGCAGATGTTGGTGTAACGGCAAACCTTACATGGTATCAGAGCAGAGGTCTCAGGTTTAGATCCCCCGAGCTACGCTGGAGGCGGGGTGTTGGAGTATCGGGTACCTCCACATGGTATAACCGCCNACAAGTGGTTTAACCACCACTCCTGGTGATAGGGCCTTGTGCTGGGTTTCAAATGTTCACCAAAACCTTACATACTGCTGTGTATCAATAGAGACTCAGAGTGTCAGAGTTCACTAGACCTCCCCTTATGATCTCCTCCCAAACAATCTTGCCACCCCTCAGGCCAATGGCTGGCTTAGAAAGGTCATAAACCTGGGAGTTATATTCCCTCTAAATATGATGAAAACAGAGACTATTGAAAAAACAGAATAAGCCCTTCACACAGCTCAACCAATGAGAATGTTCCACCAAGTGGATATTGTAGATCCCTAAAGCTTAATCCACGATAGCCCTGGAGTCTCCCACCACCTGCAGATCACAAATATGTCTTTTACTTACTACAGAGCCCGAAGCTCAGATCGAGCATCATTTGTTGTAAAATGTGATTACTTAGATTTTTCAACCAACAAAACTGTTGAGTTCTTCTTGTCTAGACTGTTGAGTTCTTGGTCGCCGACAGTGGATTGGGCACTTTGGTCGCCACCTGTGAATTTGGTGCCCGGAAATGACAACGTGAACTTTACTTTCGCTCTCCATAATATCTTCAAGCTATCGAGAATCGATATAATGTCTACCAGCTTTGGATTCCACATTGATAAGTATTTCCATATCCAGGACGAATAATAACGAAGAAAAATTCCGTGGGATGTATGAGCCCTGAAGGGGCTTAAGGCGGTGAATCGCCGAGATAGCGATTAATGCTGCGCCAGTAGATAATGTTCGCCATCACATATAACAATAGCTAGTTGGTCTGTCAAATATTGATGTACATTGGACAATACGCGACACCATCTTCACTTTTAAAGGAGTCCAGTTAAAACCACTTTTTTTCACAAAAATACTTAAAACCGAGTGATCTTCATTGTTTTTTGCTTTTTGTTTTTGTTTTTTTCCTTGAGGTAAATAGGGATTCACAGATTTTTAACAGGGATTTAAATAACATGATTTCAAATTTTAAAAAACCCGGACATTTATGGAGTTTAGATGAGAAATTGCAATCTTATTGTTTGGTTGGAAAAATAGAAGATTAAAGAGAGTCAAGAAAAAGAAAAGTTGAGAAAGCTAAGAATAATTAGAGAAACCAAGGAAGAAACCAGCAGAGTACAAAGGCTTGTTTAGACACACGGGAAGAGAAACACTCAACTCATTGAATTAATGAAATGAAAGTTACATATATAAAAAAAGATAAGCTAAGCTAGATCCAATAAATATAGATCAGATCCTACAGCATGGGAGCCGTTCAAACAGATAAAGTACACATAGAAAACATTAACAAATACATAGGCTGCATTAAATCTAACAGCCTCTCTTAATACATAAATGGATTCTTGTCAACACCTAATCTCTTCCTAAGATTCTCAAAGTGGATCATTCCAACTGGTTTGGTAAAAATATCAGCAACATTCTCACTTGTATTACAACAAGTATTACAATAGATTAGTTCAATTTCTTGAGACTCAATCTTTTATCTGACAAAATGACACTGTAGCTCAATATGTTTGGATCTGGCATGATAGACTGGATTGTGTGCCAACTTAATTGAGCTTTGATTGTCACACTGGATTCTGGTAGCTTGTTTTTTTTGTGTTCCAACATCTTCTAGAATGCGCCTCAACCAAATGTCTTCACAAGTAGCACTGGTTAAAGCTTTATATTCAGCTTCTGTGGATGACAAAGAAACAGTTGGTTGTTTCTTACTGCTCCATGATATGACTCCGAACTCCATGATATGACTCCCGAACCAATGTTAAAAACATATCCAGAAGTTGATTTTCTGTCATCAGGATTTCCTGTCTAGTCAAAATCAGAGTAACCTGCCAACTGAACATAAGATACATCAGTATATAGAAGACCATCTGCCAATTGAACATAAGATACATTAGTATATAAAAGACCATAATTAACAGTTCCTTTTAAATATCTGAGGACTTGCGTTGCAGCTTTCCAATGTGTTTCGCATGGCTTAGCCAAGAACTGACTCAGGATGCTAACAGAATATGATAGGTCTGGCCTTGTAGTAGTGAGGTAGTTTAGACTACCCACTAGTTGACGATACAAAGTATCATTAGCTTCTTTAGATCCATCATTGTTGTATAGTTTGACATTTTGATCCAAAGGAGTGGATACATATTTGCATTTGTGCTCATTTGAAATCTGTCAAGTATTTCCCTTGCATATTTACTTTGAGTGATGAATGTTTTACCATATTCTCTCCAAAATGCAATGTCTAATTAATAATGTAATCTACCAAGGTCTTTCATTTCAAATTCCTATGACAAATTTATTTTTGACAGAAACGGTTAGAGATTGTATTAAAAAAACAGTGGCATAGCCACCAGAGAAATTACAGCGCCAAAAGACAACATAAGCTGAGCAGTCTGGAAATACATATGCCTGCATTAAACAAAATCAGGACTTTTAAGGACGGAACAAAAGTTTTAAGCAAAGAAAATGGATGCAAGACTGAAATTACAACTGCACGGCCGAAGCTCCAGTAGACGAGTTGACGGGGGCTGCAGGTTGACTCAGAGGATGGCCTAAATTCCTTGCATCGCACAGCATTGCTACCATACCTTCAATTCTTTGCATCCTGAGATCCAGATTGTCAATAGAGGTCGCCATCTTTTCTTCCAAAGTTCGCAGGGCTGCCTAGAGATCCGAACGAATTCGGGCAATATCTTCATCGGTTTGGTCAAAACGCCGGCCTCCCATCTCGTCGATTTGCTTAATGAAATGACCTTGGCTTCTCAGCCTTCGCCTCAGGACCTTAACCTCGGCTTCCAGCTCTAGCAGGGGATCAGGGACGGAAGAGGCTGAGCTTGCGGAGTTCGCCATAGCACCTGAGACCAAGAGGAAGAGGAACGCTGAGCTTCGCCACTCAGGAGAAGAAAGCATCAGCGTCAAGGAATTGAAAGTTCTGGGTTCAGAATAGGAGCTAGGGAGAGAGCAATTAACCAACCGAGGAACCATCATGAGATATAGCGGAGGCATTATTGTCTTGAATTGGAAGCAGGTCTTGGAGTTATACATCCGAATTCGTGGAGGACCGTTAACTGGAACCGTACTGTGCAATGATGGCCATGGCGTAATGCAAAAATTGAAAGCCTCCAGATTGCCCAGATTTGGAGGGACATCATTCGGCGACGAGGTTCCAGAATTGATGACCATTTTAACCTGGACGGAGAGAGGAGAGTTCACTTCCCTGAATGATGAACAATGAAAGCAGATGTAAACCTTGCGCGAGCCTGGGAGATTTGGAGAGATCGCTCACCTTAATTTCATCTGCGCTATGGTACCATGGACAGGACGTTCCAACCACAGTGATGACAGGAGGGTCATCATCCTGGAGTATGCCGAGCGTGCGTGCTAAGGGAAAACATTGAATGCTGAGGAGGACAAGAGGAAATGGAGCATGCATTGAAAAAAAATGCCACCCACAGGAGCGTTCGCCACCCGGCCACGGGAAAGCTTAACACATGGCCTGGGGCCTAACTTGTGATTCACCGCCTTTCCACCCTTCGAAGCCGAACCTTCGAGGATGAGGGGAATGACATTACACTTGACCGATCTTCCAACCTTCGGATCAGATCCCTTGGGACTAAGGGATATAGTGAAAGCTAATAACATTATTGAGTTTGAGGTCCCCTTTGCTCATGGGGATGGCTTCGTTCGCAGCTTTGTCCGCAAGACCATTGTTCATTCGAAGGACATGGAAGAAATCAATGGACCTGAAGAGAGGAGTGATCATAGAAATTCGTAGGAGAATTTGATGAAGCCGAATCGAGGTGGGAAAGGAAAAAGAGTTGAGGGAATGGATGATCAACTTGGAATCCCCAATAACTGTAAGGTCCTGAACACCGCAGAGGAGAGCTTGAGAAAGGCCCTGCCAAAGAGCCAGGGCTTCCGCCATGTTGTTGGATTCTATTCCCAATTTTCAAGAGTAGGTGAGATTCAGATAACCGCCAGGGTCAAAGAGCACCCCTCCCCCTCCTGCCTCCCCTAAATTCCTATGACAAATTACTTTTAATATCTGCAACTAATTGATATGCTCCACCTATAATGATAAGATCATCCACATATAGGGATGTCAAGCAAACATTTCCCTGCTTATCTAATTTAATATATAAGCTTGAATCATTTTTACTTTTGAGAAATTTTTGTTGTTTGAAGAAGGTGTCAATCTTGATCTACCATGATCTAGGAGCGTGTTCCAGTCCATAGATAGCTTTCTTGAACCTGCACACAAGCTACTCCTGTCTTTTCTGCACAGAACTGCACTAAGTATACTTCCTCTTTTAAATCACCATTTAGAAAAGAAGATTTGACATCTAACTAGTGTATTCTCCAGTTAAGTTTAGTAGCTAATGCAAGAAACAATTTGATAGTGTTTAACTTAGCTACTGGTGCATATGTCTCTTCAAAGTCAATCCCCTCTTGCTGAGAATAACCCTTAGCAACTAATCTTGCTTTAAATTTGTCAATTAACCCTTAGCAACTGATCTTGCTTTAAATTTGTCAATACTACCATCTGCTTTAAGTTTAGATTTGAATAGCCATTTTGATCCTATAGGTACTTTATCTTTGGGTAATTCTACTAAATCCCAAGTTTTGTTTCTCATAATAGAATTATATTCTTCATTCATTGTAGCTACCCATTCTTCCTTATCTTTGGCTTGTTCATAATTTAATGGCTCTATAACATTCATTATACTAGTAATCGAGGCATAATCTCTAAACTTTACAGGAGGGTGAGTTTGACGAGTTGACCTTCTAGGTACTAGAGTACCTGTTGGAGTTCCATCCATGATTCTATTGTCTTCTATTATTTCATCATCTGAGGTAGTATCACTCGTGCTTGATTCCTGTTCCTGAACTTGTTGTTGTTGCTCCTGCTGTTGATCCTGCACTTTTTGAAGAATTTTATCTATTCTGACATGCTCATCTGGGATCAAATCTTCATCAGCATTATTCATCCTATTACACATATCTGCATTTTCATGAAATACTAGCAATCAATTTGTGTGAGCTAAGATGAAACAGATTGTATGCTTTCGGATCATCACAGTAGCCAACAAAGACACATTCAATAGATTTTGCATCCAATTTCCTTCTGTCATCTTTAGGTATATGTGCAAAATCTCTAGAACCAAATATTTTTAAATGACTAATTTCAGGTTTGTAGCCATGAAAGACTTCAAATGGGGTTTGTAGTTCTAATTTCTTTGTTGGACTCCTAATTTTTAAGTAAACAACAGTGTTAATTGCTTCAACCCAAAAGCCCAGTGTGGAACAAAACTATATTGAAGAGGCACCGACACGGCTCACTGAGACAGGAGAAACACTCAACTCATTGAATTAATGAAATGAAAGTTACATATATAGAAAAAGATAAGCTAAGCTAGATCCAATAAATGTGGATCAAATCCTACATCATGGGAGCCATTCAAACAGATAAACTACATATAGAAAACATTAACGAATACATAGGCTGCATTAATTCTAACAAAAACCACTAAAAAAACAGGCTATAAGAAGAACAGAAGTACAGAGTGTCGAGAGAACCAAGAAGAGCCAGAGAATGCGGATAGACTAAAAGAAGAGAGGTCTGGATTCAAAGGTTTAGATCTGAAAGTAGAGTGTTATTGTTTGGGTTGAATGGAAGAAGAAAACAGAATTGCATAACTACAAAGCAGAGAGAGTCAAGAAGAGTCTAGAGAGTGCATAGATACTAGGAGAAAAAGGTAGTTCTGAATTCACCTGAGCTGGGTTGCCAAGAGTAGAGACGGGTTGCCAAGAGTAGAGACGAGAAGAAAGAGGTAGTTTTGGATTCACCTGAGCTGGGTTCCCTAAGGACATGAGGTAGTTTTGGATTCATCTAAGCTGGGTTCCCTAAGGACATGAGACTTGAGCATTTGGGAGTTCTTTAGTTTTTATTTTCTTAAAATTGAAGCATAACCATGCTTTTATTTGTTTTTACTTGTCAATCTGTATTTTTTTATTGTTTCTCTGTTTTTCATAAAAACAATAAAGAAAAAATGAAAAACAATAAACAAAATTGTTTTTCTGTTTTTCATAAAAACGAAAAAAAAATTGTTTAAGTTTTTTTGTTTTTCATTAAAAACAAAATACAGATTGACAAGTAAACAAAAGACAGATTTACAAGTAAAAATAATTAAAAGCATGGCCATGCTTCTTAAGAAAAAGATATAAATTAAAAACCCAAGGAGACTTGAGCATGCTTACTAAATTCTCAAGTCTCCTAAGTCTCCTATCCTTAGGCTCATTCATAACTATCACAGCTACACAGCTCAGGTAAATCCAGAACTACCTCTACTCTATTAGGCTCTCTGCACTCTCTCTGCTCTCTGCACTTTTGTTTTCTTCTTACAGCCAAGCCAAACAATAACACTTCCCAACAAATCCAGAACTACTTCACCTCACCGCACTCTCTCGGCTCTTCTTGTCTCTCCGGGCGCTCTGCACTTCTGTTTTCTTGGCTTTCTTGGTTGTTCTTCTTCCACCCTAAGCCCATATAGCTACTTCTCCTCTCCTCACTCTCTCCTCACTCTCTGGGCTCTTCTTGTCTCTCTCAGCGTTCAGCGTTCACTCTCTGGGTTCTTCTTGTCTCTCTCAGCGCTCTGCACTTCTGTTTTCTGTTTTCTGTTGTTCAGCGTTCACTCTCTGGGTTCTTCTTGTCTCTCTCAGCGCTCTGCACTTCTGTTTTCTGTTTTCTTGGCACTTCTGTTTTCTGTTTTCTTGGCTTTCTCGTTTGTTCTTCTTCCAGCCTAAACCCAGATAGTTGTTTTCTTGGTTGTCCTTGGCTCTCTAAGCTCTTGCCTCAACTTTTCTCCTTCCAGGGAAACAATAAAAACAATAAAACACATTCTGTCACATGTTGTCCTATTTTTAAAAATTTAATAAAACTAAAAAAACAATATTAAACGAAGTGATGTTTATTGTTTTTTGCGTTTGGATATAAAAAGGATTCAGAAATTTTATTGACCAAGAAATACAGATGTTAAGAAAGGAAAGAAAAGTCTTTCACCTCGAGTATCCACTAAACTGTTTTGAAAATATCACGCACCTCGAGTATCCACCAAACTCTTTTGAAAATATCACAACACAATGGACCGATTGTTATCTGAACTTGTCTCTCTGTGTGTGTTTTTAACAGAAGGACTTCTTGCATTCTGGGCTCTGCACTGGTTTTTCTTGATGGCTTTGCAAGCACGTAAATTTTTTACCTTCTCCTCTAGTTCAGTCCTGAAAAGATAAGAAAAGAAAATCATTCCAAACAGCAAGTAGCATCTGCGATTGCAGAAATCATTCCAAACAGCAAGTACCATCTCCCATTGCAGTGTATATTCATTTTTCAAGCAGAAGACTCTTATGGGTTATTTATCAAATCTCAGCATGAGGTTTTCACATTCGATATTCATGGTGATAAGATTTTGGATTTCACGTGCAGTGAAATCTAGAAACTTATCACCATGAATATCCAATGTTTTAAACAACTTGTTTTGCAATTTTGTTATATAGATTCAAGAACTTGAGCTACTCATCTATACTTGTATTCAATGGAGATTAGACGGACTTTTTCTCATATTCAGTACCTTTGTTACATTGGGAAGGATGGACCTCGATATGAAGAGCTTTTCATTCATTTTTTCCCTTCTTTGCCTCTCTAACAAATATGTGAATCTCTCTTTGAGTTAGGTTTCTATAAGGCGTCTTTCTGATGTACAACGAACTAAAGAATTAGAGGAAGGTGTTCAATTTGAACCCTTTGGATCCGAGTTGTTGCATGCCTGACCACCTTGCAAGGCTGAGTAAAATCCCAAATTGAATAAGCCATGTATATTCTGGGATCTGGGAGCTACCATGATTAGCAGATTCTATTATGGCCCCGATTAGATTTTTCCTTACCAACCGATATGTTGCTGCTGGGTAAATCTGGAAGAGCTATGAACCGTAGGCTCCAACATTGAAACTGTAAAACCAGTTTGATCTAGCAAGGAAGGCATCCAACTCTCATGCATCTCCCCTAATGGAATTGATATGTGGGCAGCTGGTTGATCAAATTCTCCCATCAGAATATGAGGATATAGACAAGGCGTTTGATATGGGGTGCGACCCGCTAATGTGAGACCCATCAAAAGCATCAAAACTGAACCAGAAACGAACAACGTAATGAAACCCAATATCTGAGTTAAATAGGGTTTGTGTTCATGAATTTTCTGCATTACTCCAGGAGAGTGATCAGCCATCTTAAATGCCTAAAAACAAAGAATCCTACGATACTGAAAATTTTCAGCAGAGGCTAATTGTTGTAGACCTATTGATTGGATTGCAGCTGTGCTCTAGTAGGAGGGATCCAGAATAGGGAGTTACGTGTTGTCTGGAAGAAATTGAGTCTCAGGTGTGAGGTGTCGTGATAGAGGAAACGAGTGCCATGTGTTGTTGCATGTCTCCCGCGTGTCTCGACATTCTTGACTGCACTGCAGTCATCTAGGAAAAGGACTGATAATGCCAATAAAAGGCCAAAAACAAGGCTACGTGGTGGCATATACCTGCCCGAAATATTGCAAAATGCAGAATGAGTTTTGGTTAATGGGACATGCGTTCTGATTCATGCTAGATGCCTTATGGTGTTCTCAAGCTGGTCTGTGGCTCTACAAAACACTGATTTTTAGTTAAGATTTCCTAGCTAATCAACATTAGCGAATGCAATACAATGTGCTTACTCATGAAAACATCGTATGGTATAACCTGACATGATTTTCCCCATGTTGGGTAGCATTTACTTTTTCTCGATGTAAAAACATTATATTATGTATGTATTTAAATATTAATAAAGCATATCGGTTCATATTGGCTTTGGAACCTTTTAGAGCTAATATTTATTATGTTAATATAGTGTTTTCTTCTATGAATTCTATAATAGGAGCTCCTCAAATCTCTCATAAGATTTATTTTACTGGTTGTACTAGAAAACCTATGCTCTCCACCTTAATTTAATCTCATGTTTATTATGGATGAGATTATCCATGTTCTCATAAATAAATAACCCAGAGCCCTAGTTTAAGTGAGGCTTTCAAGAAGACACTAATTGAGGAAGGACGTGGGTGGTAAGAAAAAAAGCATAATCTCATATTCAAATATAATGCAATCTTCTTAACGCGTTACTAATGGCTTTATCCCCACCCAGAAGCAAAGCTCTAGGAATTTATGTACCAGAATAGAGCACTCTGATCCACAGCCTTAGCCCCAGGACTTCACAACTATCCCAATTATGGAGCTAAGGCTCATAGATTGGGTACCACACTGGGAACTCTTGTTTCTCATCTCAAGGGGCGGAGCAACCTAAGGCTAACTCATGTTGTCACTGGTATGGTTGTGACAAAGAGGTATGAGCTTGCGATTGTTGATTTAATTATCTAAAACAAGAATGGGTGACGGCGGTAACCTAAACTCAAACTCAAATGAAACACGCACATTTTTCTTAATGTACTGCATGCACATGATACCTTAAGGTCTAAAGAGTCAAGACTCATAAATGAAGTCCAAACTAAATCCGGGCCACAAAATGTTGGAAAAGTAAAAGCCAGATACAATTAAGTTCATTGCAAAATTAATGTAAAAGAAAGATTCATTCAAATATAAGTGTTACTCTTCTTATGGTTGGATGTAAAATAGTCGTTAGCATTCAACATTATA
>LPNX010616124.1:81974-101051 GCA_001517045.1 Pseudotsuga menziesii
TTAAGATGGATTTACGAAGATCTTCCTACAGATTATAAGCAGAGGCTTCAATTAGTCTATTTCTTGCATCCTGGAATTCTATCACGATTGCTTTTAGCAATGCTTGGACGGTACCTCTTAAGTCAAGGCTTATACTGGAAATTGAAATACATCAGTCGCTTGGAATATTTGTGGAATGATATCAAGAAGGGACAAATTGAAATTCCAGAGTTTGTATGTGAGCATGATGCTGTGCTTGAGAACAGACCATTGATGGACTACGGAATTGAAACGGATCCTTATCATCTTCATGAAATGCCTGGCATGGGATATAATTTTTCCAGATTAGCAACAAGATGGCATTCTTGACGTGTGTAGGAGATGCTAATCAAATTGAGCGTTGTCTGCAGCTCTTGATGATAGATTTTATCATTTCCATATCATCAGGGATTCAGCTAACAACTTCGAGCAACAAAGAGAATTTAAAGGGGTCAATTGGTAGTTGAGCAGAGTCCTTCTAGATTTGTAGTGATTTAGGCAAAAGATCGACTTCAGATTACCAGTCAAAATGATCATTTCCAGAATGTGATCATTTCCAGAATGACAAGGCGTGAATATAACCAAAGTACAGGTGGCAGAGTAATTTTAGCAGGTCCATCTTTTCAAGGAAAATGTAGCACAGATGTTAGGATTTTAAGACTCAAAATCCACATCATCATTATCCAAATCTTAGAGGTTCGAATCTCCAACAGCATAGCCCAGTTTAGTAGGATCAGAGATCTCCATGTGGATTCGATCCTCTATTTTGGGATCTGTTTTACATTATGTAATGCATTGTAAATTTATAAAAGGCAAGAGGTAATAGGAGCAGAGGCAGAAGTCCCAGCCAGAGGGCTCGTGAAAGAAGTTGGCAGTTTTGGGATGATGCTGGATGTATGCTGAACCATTTTCTGTATAGCATAATACCTTTATAGCTTCACAGGTTCTATTTATGAAAGTGATATAATGATGTTTTGCCATTGTATTTTATGAATTGTTCTCTTTGATGATTCTTTTGCTTCTGTGGTCATTAATAATCCATGTTGTAATTCTCATTGAAGATAACAGTTATCTTTTATATGATAAACAATAGTAGTTACACCTTATATTGCAGGATCATAGAATCCTTTGCATGAAGTATTGTTTTGCATGTTATGCTATTTGAAAAGAACTCATATATGCCATCTCAGCCATTATTGTCTCACCAACCTGTTGAACACTTTGATCTTTTCTGTGAATAATTGTATTTAATAGTCTGTGATATATACCAGCTGTATATACATAAATTGTATTGTGATTTTATTCCTGAAAACTGTACAAACCTATGATACTAGCCTCAAGTCTTATTTTTGTCTGTATTTTGGTTTGATTTTATTTTGATTTGGTCTTTACCAGACTTAAGATTTCCTTAAGCTTGGATCCCCTGTAGTCCAGGTCCAACTTTAGGGATAACATAAAGAAAAGGCCTGAAGAACATTAGCATTCTGGTATATCCCATGTTCCAAAAGCAGTTTAAGGGCCATAAACATCTTTAACTGTACACACATCAATGTAATGATATGTATTATGTGCTACTACGCACAAAAAAGAACGTATCTTCTTTGGATGAAGTTTATAATACCATTATTTGCATGCTTCCTTATACAAAGAGCAAACATCTTCACAATTTCATCTACATGACCTAGATAATGCTTTACAACAAAATCAATGAAATGTGGAATGAAAAATTGAATTTCATTACCATATTTTCCATAGAATCTAGGAGCATGTTTTGTCCATAAATCATAACGGAATTCATGTGTAAATATTGGCATGCGTGAAAATATAATGGACCAAGCAATTCATCACATTCTTTGAAAGAAAGAATCATCCTTCAAATATGAAATTCACATATAATATTTTATAATAATATCATCTAGTGGAGTTAACAAGGTAAGCTTTCAAATGCCTCAAATTTATGAATGTGCTCATCTAAACACACAACAATAATCTTTAAATATTGTAAGGAACAAGTATTTCATCCCTTCCTAGAGTCGCTAGATGGGAATTTAAAATGTATTTTTAAGTTGATCTCATCAAGGCATTGAACCATAATATTTACTCTAGAATTGTCTCTAGCAATGGTGCCAAAATGTAGCCACAAAAACTAACACCCTAATTTGCAAGGTGTAGCTATGTACAACAATGAAAGTAATGCCACTATCACCATAGCAATTACTTCACTTATCTTTAGTGATGGGTAAGTCACTAAGGGGGATTCCCTAAAAGCAACTAAATGTCTAGAGATTGGTGACTAGGAAAATTGACTTAGGTTGCAAAATGGATTTTGGGCATATAATTATGATTTAGAAAATATTATTAAGAGTTAAAATCCATAAAACAATAGAACATTGATAACTACATTCATAAAACAATAGAACATTGTTTGCATGCAACCAATAAGCTTATGTGATTTTCCAAGTGAAAAATAACAACTTGTTACAAAAGAATTAGATCAAGAAATGTAAAAATGAGAAGTGAAACATAACAAGTGAAATATAAGATGTAGTAGTATAATATGATGTAGTGAAAAATAACTTGTGTTAAGTGTAGGAGACCAGCAATGAAACTAATCTCTTTAAACCAATAATGAAGATTGTGAAAGCATTAGGTTCATTGAGTTAAAGGATTGAAAAAGATTGCAAGTAAATCTAAAAATGACTTTGAGAAAATACAACTTGATGCAGCACAAACTCTTATTCTATTGTTGGGATTTCCCATAGAATATAGTTATCATTAAATTCAAAAATATAGTCGCAACTTAAAATATTGTTAATTAACCCAATGATGAAGTTGAAGGAAACATTATATGGTAAATAACATTGGATAAAAGTTTCAGCAACTTAAAAAAGTGAGGTTATGTGCAAAGAAGTTATAAAATTTAACAAGTAACCATGTAATATGAAGCGCATGTGATTAAGATGAGTTTAGTTACTTAGGAATAGTGTGCTTATTATTTAAGCACATTTATCAAATTCCAGATTTGCTTACCATAAGTGATGCATGCCATAAAACCATGTAAAATCAACACAAGATATGAATTGTTAAAATATTCCAAGAGTGCTATAAACGATGCAAAGGAAAATGACTCATAACATTTAAAAATTTAACCCCATTTGAATGATAAATAAAAACAATTAATCTAAGGCTAAATCATATTAAATCAAGAACTAACATTCACCTCAAATATGTTATTTAATAAACAACAAGCAAAAGTCTACCATATATTTCTCTAAGATTAATGTTGACCATACAAATCATGAAATTGATGAAAATCGCTGAATTGAAACCCTAAAAGGAGGGTTTGGACTAGTTTTTCCTAATTCTATTGCTTAATGTTATTCTTGAGAATAAAGATTAATTTGAAATTTAGAAGAAGAAAAAATAAAAATAAACAAATTTAGATGATTTAAATGGATCAAAGAAGGAATTAAGTCTCTTGACTCGTGCCTAGTTGCTTGAAGAGAGGGAAATGCGGTAATAAAGGAAGTATGTGGAGAATAAGTGATCTAGGAGTAGGAGAGGGTAGAAGAATGATAACACCCTTCTCCTAGTATTTGATATCCAAATATGTGATTATATTCCTATCCAAAGGGAGAATTCAATCCTTACATATTCAAATAAAACCTACATGTAAAGATTACCAATCCTAATACAAGTGACGTATATCAAGAGTCAAGTACAATACTATCCAATAAATAATTTGGCAAGACTTTGAATTGAAGAGGTAAAGAGTTTATCCCATTTTTCTCATGCAAACACTCACCATTTGTGGAAGAATTCCAAAGTTAACATCAAGCACCTATAGCTACAAGTAACTTCTTCAATATTTACCCAATACCTTAACACAAAGAAAACTAAGCAAAAATAACAAGATACATTTTATTCTCCAAGTTATAATAAAGATTACAATAAGAGGAGGGTCTCTTATATAGGAAGATATAAAAACTAACTGTTCAATCAAAAAATATAAAAATCTCACGACAAGGTCAAAATATCTATACCGTAACTCCAAAACCCTAACTAAATTGATCATGTGTGGGGGGGCACACATCTACCATGGGTGGAGATAATACGTAAAATGAGATAATAACTCCAATAGGTGGAGCACTCTAATAGATTGTTTGTATTTAGTTATTACTGAGAGGGGGGGTGAATCAGTAATAACGCATATATGAACAATTTCAACTTATGCAGACTTTCACAGATTTAAACATTTAAGCATTCACAACAATAATCACAACAACGCACAAATTCTTGAGAACAAATGTACATCTATAAATTTGTATAAGTGTAATTACATCAGTAGGAGATAACAGTCTCCAAACATGAGCACCCACTCACTTAGGGTGTCAACTTGATCTCAAGTACAATCTGCAACTTGCGAGTACCAACCTGTAACAACTTCTATCTGTATAAGGACCAATTTACGATCTTTGGGATCTGACCTGAACAGATATTAGCGTGTTTACGCAAACCACAAATTGGGGCTCCAATATTCGACCTGTGGAAGAATTGTGCTCTCTTGGTGTGGAAGTGGAAGCTTTAATTTGTTATCCATCACCTACTAGAAGGAGGCTATAACCTATTGATTTTTATCTGCACCCACAAAAAGGATGTTGTTGCACCCTCATTGTATTTACCAGCACCCACTAGAAGGAGGTTGTGCCCCCCTACTCCTTTCCCCATCCAACCTCCCCGATATGAAATGTGGTTGTATATAAATATGGAAAGTAGAGAAATACATTTTCTTCAAGTTCCTCAAATGCATAAATATTCTTATCTACGTCTATGTATATGCGTCAAATAGTTTCCCAAAACAAAATATCTCAAAACAATTCTAGTTTGTGTCTTCCTTTTCAAATTTCGCAACTGTCACAATCCTTGATCTGCATCTATGTATCTACATCAGACAGTTTCCAAAAGTACGATGTGTGAAAAACAACTTTGATCTATGTCTTCCCAATTGGTATGTGTTCTGTGTCTATATAAGAATTTCAACTTAGTCACACTTTCGTTTTTGTGATTTGTGCCATAATGAGTAGAACCTTCACACATCCAGACTACGAATATCCTTACATCCATTGTTGTTCTTTTCGCACTATGGATCCTCTACAAAAATGATACTAAAATATATTCATTTGCGATCAACAAGCCATTGATACCCCAAAAACTTCTGAAGCTTTTCAAGCAGTTATTTCAGATCTTTATTTCCACAAGTTTTTTTCACCTCGTCCATCTCTTGCTAATTTATAATCATCATAACTTAAGATATGTATCCACTAGGTAAAGTCCCTTAACTTCAGATAACATCCCATTGGATTGCGTCTTTTTCAAGTTAAGACCTGTGTCGACGTGCCACTTTTCATGAATCATCTTTATAGTTCATGACGGACATGAGCCAATGCCCTTGTGGGAATTTTGCACAAATTAGTTTCTTACTTGGTTGCTTTACACATATTTTCACCTCTTACCAACTTTCTTATGGGAACATTACACAATATTCTTTCACTTTATTTATGGGTCTCACAAGAAATATATGCACATATGTGTTGTTTACAATATTATTCTATGTGTATGCATATGTGCGCATTTGCGACCAATGTCAAGATGGTATATTTGCTTTTATTTGACCTCCTCATTCTTCCATATGTATTTATTCAAGATGGTTGTGAGAGAGGTCTTTCTCAATTTCATCTGATTCTTTTGAATTCTGGTCCAATTTATTTTGACCTCTTTGATCCTTTAATCCGTTGTCGTCTTTTGATGTCTTTGACATCAATGAAAACAAATATCCAACCATCTCCCCCTTTTTCATTGATGTCAACACTACCTTGAATGAAAATATTCATATCTAAAATTCCCCTGAAGATGTGTGTATGTCACTATTGCATTGTATCCTGAAATGTGAATCCGAGACTTTTTATGTAATCGTGTTCACACTTTCACACTTATTTCTTCATTACTCCTCCCGTTGATGCTCCCCCTATAATTGGGATCTTATTTTCCTTCTGTTAGCCTCTCTTCCTTTTTCAGCTTCTCTCCCCCTTTGACATCAATGGAAAAGGGACTTTCTACATTAATGACTCACCTTGGCTTTGTGTGCATTGCACTAGGTCGCAGACACCTCTATTTCTGCATCTGGGTAGACTTTATTTTGCCTCAAATTGTGAGGAAGAAATTATCCCTAGATTTTTGCTTAGGTACTCAAATGTTTCTCTAGGAAGTGATTTTGTAATTATGTCTGCAATTTGTTCTTTTGTGCCTACATCTTCCAATTTGATTGCATTTTCAGCCACTTGTTCCCTTACAAAATGATATTTAATTGGTATATGCTTTGTCTTAGAATGCATCATTGGATTCTTTGAGATACTAATGGAGATTTTATCGTCACAAAAAGATGAAATTGGTTGGTCATAATTTACTTGGACATATTTCAAAGTATGGTTCATCCATAATACTTGTGAGCAACAGGTTGTTGTAGTGATGTATTCTACTTATCTGGTCAACAGGGTTACTGATGATTGTTTGTTGCTTAGCCAGGAAACTAAGCATTTTCCTAGGAAGAATGCATCCCCACTTGTGCTCTTTTAATCATCAATGTTTCCTGCCCAGTCAGCATTGGTGTATGCTTCCAATATTAGTTGGATGTTGCATGGATATCATAGACCAAAATCCAAAGTTCCTTTCAAATATCCGAAAATTCCTTTTACTGATTGCACATGTGTTTCCTTTGGGGCAGCTTGAAATCTTGCAATGATCCCTACATCCTACTTTATGTCAGGTCTTGAGGTTGTCACATATAGCATACTTCCTATCATTGATATGTAAATTTTTTGATCTACTTGATCTGCTTCAACATCCTTAGTTAGTTTACATTAGTGATCATTGGTGTACAGGCCAGTTTACATTCCTCCATTTAAAAAAAATTAGCATTTCCTTTATATATTTGGTTTGGGTGCTAAAAATTCCATCCTTGAGGTGGGATACTTGCAGACCTAAGAAGAAGGACAATTCACCGAGCAAGGACATTTCAAACTCTTTAGTCATGCTCTTAGCAAACCTTTGATTGATTTTGTTATCATTGCTTCTGAAAATTATGTCATCTACATATACCTTAATCATAGTAGTATCTTCACCTTCTACTTTTATATACAAGTTGTTGTCAACATGACCCCTTGAGAAACCTTGGTGTCACAAATATTTGTCTAATCTTGAGTATCAAGCTCTAGGAGCTTGTTTTAGACCATGCAGTTCCTTTCTCAATCTACAAACGTAATCATTATTTCCCAAGAGAGAGAATCATTCAGGTTGTTCTATGTACACCTCTTCCTCTAGATCCCCATTTAAGTAGGTTGATTTAACATCCATCTGGTACAGAATAATATTCTTGGAGCAAGCATAGGCTAGAAACCTCCTAATTGTCTCCATTCGAGCCACCAGAGAAAAGGTCTCTTCAAATTAAATACCTTCAATTTGTGCATATCCTTGCACAATAGGCTTTCCTTGTTTCTTACAACCTTACCTTCCTCATTCAGTTTATTTCGAAAGACCCATTTGTTCCTATGGCATTCTTTTCTTTGGTTCATGGAACTAGTTCCCATGTTTTATTTCTATCCATTTGATTTAGTTATTCCTCCATAGCCTTGACCCAATAATCATCAGTCTTAGCTTCATCAAGGTTATTTGGTTCTATTTGAGATAATAGCGAGAGATGTACTTGTTCATTGTCATCAGTTTGGAGTTTTCTCTTGGTTTCTACACCGGCATTCTTATCACCTATGATTAAATATTCTGAGTGTTTCTTTTGAACAAATATGGAAGGATTTTTTGAGTCTGGTTGACTTACTTCCTCTTCTTGAGGAATAATATCATGTTTTTGAATGATCCTTTCTTCATTTTGTACAACTTCCGTGATTTGTTCAGGCATGGGTTGATCATCGTCTTTTGATTTGTTGTGTCTCAATTCTTCATATATTTTTACATCTGGACTATCAACTATATTTTTTAAACTGAAATTATAACATATGTATCCCTTAGTTCTAACAGCATATCCTAGGAAGATACCTTCATCTGATCTTGAATCAAACTTTTCAAGGTTGTCTTCATTCCGTTTTATATAGAATTTACTTCCAAAAATTTGAAAATGCTTGACAACTGTTGGTCTTTCTTTACAGATCTCATACAGGGTCATATTGTTGTTTGTTCTTATTTATCATCTATTCAGAATGTGAACAACTATGTGAACTTCCTGTGTCCAAAATATATCAAGAAGCTTGGAATCATTGAGTAAGGTTTTGGTCATTTCTTGCATACTCCTATTCTTTCTTTTAGCCACACCATTATGTTGGGGTGTTCCGGTTGCTAAGAATTTCCTCTTTCTTCCATGTTTTTCACAATAGTCTTCGAACTCATTTGAAATGAATTATCCACCGTTGTCTAATCTCAGACACTTGATTATTGATCTGTTTCATTTTCAAGAAAAAAAAATTAAGAACTTTGAAGCACTCAAAAGTTTCAGATTTTTTCTTAAGGAAGAAGATCCATGTCATTCAGGTATAGTTATATATGAAAAGTTAAAAGTAGTGTGCACCTTTCAATCATTTCACTCTAGCGGATCCACATAGATTTGTATGAACTAATTCCAGTGGTCTTGAAGTTGAATGCTCTTTACCCTTGAAATTGACTGTTGTTTGTTTTTGCATTTGGCAGTGTTTACAAACTAACTTTAGAGGATTTGTAATTCTTCAAATATCTTGTACTACTTGTATCTTGTTGAATCTGACCAAATTATCAAAATTTGTATGGCCCACTCTTCTATTCCGGAGCAATTTTTCATCTATTCGTCCAAGGCAACATCTTTATTTCTTTTCATCTAGTATGCAAATATTGCTTGGAGTTCTAGTGGTGGTTTCTACCAAGTTTCTAATGACTTTGTCTGTTATCCTGCAATTTTCTGAATCAAATGTGAGAGTGTGACCTTGGTCGCACATTTGACTTACACTAAGAATATTGTGTTTCATATTTTCAACCAACAAAACATTATCTGCTTTAGTCCTTTGGTTTCTAAGGGTGACCATTCATTTACCTATGATATCGGTTGAGCCATTATCTCCAAAGTACATATTTCCTCCTCTTTCTTCCTTGAGACTTAGGAAATTTCGTTTGTCACCTGTCATGTATTCAAGCAGTGGTTTTCAACATACCATTCGCCTTTCTTGTTTTCTGCATGTAGTGCAAGTTTGCATCCTTCAAAATTTGATTGAATGGGTTTCTTCTGCCATATTTTCTTTGAGAGATAACCCTTTTTCACAATTTTCGGTTATGTGTCCATAGTTTCCGCATTGTTGGCACTCATGTTATGTACTCAAAGGACTGAAATATTTTGAGATTTCTTGTGACACATTAGTCTTTTCAGTAGTTTCATTCATTCTATAGGACATTCTATGCTATTTAATATAGTTTTTCAAACGTGGTCTACAGTGTACTACTTTGTGACCATGGTTTCTACACAAAAAACAATTTCCTATAAAAAAAGTATTATACCTATTGAATTGAAATATTCTTGGTTTCACATGATTGACATTTCAGAAAGAGGACATACCTTTTTCATAAATTTTTTCTTCTCTTGGCATGAACCTTTTTACTGCATTACAAGGCATCTGACTTCGTTTTCAGCTGGTCTTCTATAGTTTTTTAAATATTCTCATACCATGCTATATTTTTCCCACAAGTAGAGCTGATCATTTTCCTTGACCAGTTCTTTTAGACGAACAACTTCTTCATATTTTTTACATTTTTCTTCCTGGCATGCTAGTTGTTTTGTTATTTCCAATTTGAATTTTATGATTTCTTCAACTTGTTCTTTATGTTCTCCAAGTTGTTCTTTTAAGACCCTATTCTTCTTTCTTTATTTCTATCACTCTTACACAACGTTGATTAGTTCACCCTCAAAATCAAATTCTGCAAGTTCTTCATCAATTAGTGCATCTTTCATGGCCTTAGAAGATATCTCTGGTTTCATCATCTGTACGTTGCATATGTCTTCCATATGTTAGTATGTTTACTAAAGACACTTGCTATGATACCAATTGTTGGTATTTAGTTATTAATGAGGAGGGGGGGAATAAGTAATAGTGTTCATATGAACAATTTCAACTTATGCAGACTTTCACAGATTTAAACTTTTTAGCATCCACAACAATAATCACAACAACACACAAATTATTGAGAAAAAATGTATATCTATGAATGTGTATGTGTAATTACATCAATAGGAGATAACAATATCCAGACATGAGCACCCACTCACTTCAGGTGTCAACGTGATCTCAAGCACAATATGTGACCTATGAGCACTAACCTACAACAACTTCTATCTACATAATCACCGACTTATGATCTTCAGGCTCTGACCTAAATAGATACCAGTGTGTCTGCGCAAACTGTGACTTGCGGTTTCAAGCTTCAACCTATGGAATAATTGTGCTCTCCTATTGTGGAAGTGACAAATTTCCTTTGTTCTCCAGCACCCACTAGAAGGAGGCTATAACCTCCTGAGTTTTATCAGCACCCATTAAAAGGATGTTGTTGCACCCTGATTGTATTTACCAACACCCATTGGAAATAGGATATAACCTCTTGAGTTTTATATGCACCCACTAGAAGGAGGTTGTGACCCCATGCTCCTTGCCTCGTCCGACATCCCTGATATGAAATGTGATTGTATAGAAATATGGTAAGTAGATAAATACATTTTCTTCAAGTTTCGCAATAGCTAAAATCTTCTAATTTGTGTTTTCCTATATGCATCAGACAGTTTCCCAAAATACAATATCTCAAAACAATTCTGATCTCCATCTTGTTGGTTGTGGAGCCTAATCTTCCAGATCCAGAGATATTATTTAGTTGTGTTTGTACCCCAGGTGTACTATACACTCATTCCCCCTGCCTTGGGGTTTGGGATGTGTGTTGGCCAACAGTTTTGCAGACCCATGGTATTGGGTTAAACGTAGTATTTTCCCATGGTATTTCCCCTATAAAAGAAAGCATTGTAACACGACTATGTATGGTATTATTTTGTATTGTAAACAATCTCTGGGATTGTGTGGTAAAGACTGTGAGAGCATGAAGAGGAAGTGCATCGGTTTTGCTGCAGGATGTATCCCTTCATCTTTCTGGACTGTAATAAAAGGACTGGTAATTTCTTTGTGGACATATCCCATCGTTTTGGTGAACCACATTATATTTGTGTCTCTCTATAATGTGTTTAATGTGTTTTGCATCTTATTTAATGATTTAACTATATATGTGTTATTCCTCTGCTGTCATGTTTTCTAACAATTGGTATCAGAGCCAAAAGGTCTATTTGGTTGGTAAACTCACGGGAAAGAAGGGTTCCTGGTTCGAGTGGGAGCAATGGCGGAAGAAGGAAAGTTTAGGGTCGAGAAATTTAACGTCCAAAACTATTAGTTATGGAAGATGCAAATGGAGGACTATCTTTACCATAAGGATCTGTACCTACCGTTGGGCGGAAAAGAAAAACAGTCGACGGATATGAAGGATGAAGAATGGGAGGTTCTTGACAGAAAGGCACTGGGAACAATACAGTTTTGCATGGCTTTGTCAGTGGCCTTCAATATTTCGAAAGAAAAAACAATAGAGGGTGTGATAAGTGCATTGTGTAAGCTCTACAAAAAACCCTCGGCTTCTAATAAGGTATTTTTAATGAAGTGTTTTTTAAATATGAAGATGTCAGAAGGTGGATCTATTGCTGACCATTTAAATGAGTTTAATACACTTACCAGTTAGTTAAGTTTTGTAAACATGAACTTTGATGATGAGGTTAGGGCTCTTCTAATCTTGTGCTCATTGCCAGAAAGCTGGAATAGCTTGGTCATGGCTGTAAGTAACTATGTCCCTGGCTCAAACACTCTTAAGTTTGATGATGTTGTTGGTGTTATTCTTAGCGAGGAAATGCGAAGAAAAAGTACAGGTGAGACATTAGGTAATGCGTTGACCATGGAGAATAGAGAGAGATAAAACGAGAGAGGAAGGATCCCAGGAAATTGCAGCAAGTCTAAAAAGGGAAGATCCAAGTCCAGATTTGGAAAAATAGAGTGCTGGAACTGTGGTAAGAAAGGACACCTAAAGAAAGACTGTTGAGCACCAAAGAAGAAAGGTGAGAGGCAGCAAGAGACTACTAAGGGAGCAAATGTAGCAGGTGATGTGTTACAAGATGCTTTGATTCTTGCATTAGATAATACCAGTGATTACTATGTAGTAGATTCAGGGGCTTCATGTCATGCTACACCCCATAGGAAATCCTTTCATGATTATGTTCAAGGTGATTTTGGACATGTTTTATTGGGGGATGATGAACCATGTAAAATTGTTGGAAAGGGTAAGGTATAGATTAAGTTAAATAATGAAAGTTAATGGTTGCTAAAGGATGTAAGGCACATTCCTTCTATGAAAGAAAATCGGATCTCAACAGGGCAGTTGGGAGATAACGACTGTTTGTCTACGTTTGGAGAAACGTGGTGGAAGATCACTAAAGGATCATCGGTAATAGAAAAAGGAGATAGGGTAGGTACGTTATATTTATGTCCTCATAATACTGATTATTCTATCTCTGTAGCTTCCATAGAAACAAGTGCGGTGCTGTGGCATCATAGGCTTGGCCACATGAGTGAGAAGGGGTTGCAGATTCTCCACTCAAGGAAACTGCTTCCAGATCTGAAGCAATTAAGTTTGGAATTCTATGAGAACTGTGTTTATGGAAAATAGAAGAGAGTTATATTTCTCAGGGTTGGGAAACAAAAGAAGAGTGAAAAGTTAGAGCTTGTCCATACAGATGTATGGGGACCAGCTCAGGTACAATCTCTTGGTGGGTCTCGTTATTATGTTACTTTTATTGATGATGCAACTAGAAAAACTTGGGTTTATTGCATTAGACAAAAATATGATGTGTTTGATACTTTTAAGAAGTGGAAAGCTTTGGATGAGAATGAGACAGGAAAAAGGTTGAAATGTCTCAGATCTGATAATGGAGGCGAATACTGCAGCAAGGAGTTTGACAGTTACTGTTCACACAATGGGATTCGTTGAGAGAAGATAGTCCCTGGAAAACCACAAGAAAATGGTGTGTCAGCAAGGGTGAACAGAACGATCATGGAGCATGCAAGGTGTATGAGAATGCATGCAGGTTTACCCTTACAGTTTTGGGTTGATGTTGTAAACACTGTTGTTTATTTAATAAACAGAGGGCCTTCAAGCGCTTTGGATGGTGGCATTCCAGAGGAGGCATGGACAGGTAAACAGGTAAAATACTCATTTCTGAGAACTTTTGGTTGTGAAGCATTTGTCCATATTGATAAAGATGATAGAACAAAGCTTGAGGCTAAATCCAAGAAATGTACCTTTATTGGATACAGGGTTGATGATTTTGGTTATTGCTTATGGGATCTTAAAAATTGCAAAATATTTAGGAGTAGAGATGTAGTATTCAATGAAAAGGTCATGTACAAAGATCAGTTGTAGGGAAAGAAAGAAGAAAATGAAAACACAGAGTACACAGTGCTTGATGAAATCAAATCATAAAAGTTTTTTTTCATTAAGTTCAAAAAGTGACGTCATAATACATAAGTATCATGTACAAAATTGGGGCTTCCGAGCCACCAAAATAAACTGCACGGTCATACAAAACATATACACCTAGGTCTCTAAGCCTGAGGTGGAGGAGGGTGCTGATCATGATAGCACACTATGGCTCTAGCTAGCCAGCGAAACAATTGAACCCATGCTTATGGGACCCCAACCACTTTGCACTGCATGGCCTCAGGAAAGTCCTCGACTTGCGCCATGGGTACTCTATGTGTCAAACGAACAAAGTTCGCGTGGATGCTTTAGGGCGTCTGCTCTGCATCCGCACCCATAATATCATCACCTCTTCTCCTCCGTCAATGATGAGGAAAGTCATCTGGCCGTCGTGGTCCTACATCTGC
Source organism: Pseudotsuga menziesii (assembly GCA_001517045.1). NCBI lineage: Eukaryota > Viridiplantae > Streptophyta > Pinopsida > Pinales > Pinaceae > Pseudotsuga > Pseudotsuga menziesii. Next base: position 96,038 of record LPNX010616124.1, read on the forward strand.
ACATACATGACAGATTGTCACTATGTGTCGTCACACCAAAAACATGACTTTTGAGTTCATATATCAAAAAAAACAAAAAAATTAAATAATTCAAAAATTAAAAGTCGATTTGGGATTCTTTACCTATGTCTCCATAAGCCGCTCCTGGTGGTAGGGGCATTTCTGGGTCTCTGCGGAAGTCTATCCCTGCATAGGGGTAGTCATGTATGGCGATGATCTGTCTCCGTCACCATGGAAAAAACTTTGTTGGGTAGGGGTTAGCCACCCTGCCACCTCCTAGTCTACGCATGACATTAGCCCAACGTCGCTGAGCTAGACCCCGGACTCCATGTGGAGCAATGTCTACTCTAGGGCTCATCCCTGACACCTGCTCAAAGAAGAATGTGCTTAGTATGCTACCAAACCCGAAGTTCTGCACTCTACCCATCTTGCAGTCACTGAGTTGTTGTTTCATGTTGCTCAGCAGTGTAGTACTCCAGTCATATACTATAGATCGCATACACTCTACCGCATAGAACATCATTGGTCGTGAGGCCTGGTGGAGTGAAGCCAAACTTGCAATCCTGCCTAATGCCAAGAGTATGGCTTTCATACCCAGAATTTGAATAGAGTTTCTCAGGATTTGACTCCCAACCTTCTCCGTATTCGGAAGACAGTACCCAACTATGTACTAATCTATAGTCAATCCGCCTCCTGGCCCACGGGATCATAGGTTCACCACCTCCCCTCGTCGGGACAACCTATAATGAAATATATGTCCTCAACCTCAATGCTAAGTGACATCCCATCTATCTGAAATGTTTCAAACTCTGGATCCCAATAATCTACCAGCAGCTAGAGTAGTCTTGGTTTGGCCCTCAAGCTCCAAGACACCAAAACTTGTATAAGCCACATGCCCGTAATGCTTGTTGAGCCATGATATCAACTTGAACAACTTCCTCAACATCACCATGTTCTCTCTCTCGCCCCTCTAGTACCATCCTGCACAAAAAACCAAGATTTTTGGTCATTATTTAACCATTAAATCCTTGTTCGTGGCCCTATACATGACTGTTTTCAAAACAACCATGTATGTACGCGGGTTTCGGGGCATTTTCCGTGTATGGTCAACCCTATATGCAGAAAAAATCCTGATTTCCACATGGGCCGAAACACCCAAGTTGGGATGGCCCAAAAAATTAATTTGACCATGGAATTTGAAAATTTTTATATCAAAATGCAAGAGAGAGGCAAGGGAATCTACTTGGATCAAACGGGGAGGGATTACGTCGAACGATGCTCTCAAAATTCGCTTCTGAAGTTCTGAGCTCAAATGCACTATGTTGGGTAAAAAATTCAAATGGTATGAAAATTTTTAAATTTTTCACTATTTATGGAAAATTTTTGAAATTTTTACCCATTTTCTATAGTCTTTGACCATTTTTTATCACTTTGGACTGTTTGAACTAACTTGATATTGTAGGAGCCCATTTTGAGTGCGGTTTGATAGTGGCTTTAACCCGTTCATGCCTATTTCAGGTATTATGTCTAAAATGGCATTTAGGTTAGGTTTCACATCCATTTGCACTTTGCATAACTTTATGACCATTTCATTTTAACCATAGGTATGAACCCATTCTATCTTGTCACAGAACCTTCTTGTTGCTTTTAGAAGTGACATGTTGTGAATGGTAGAGCTTTCCCACACATGGGTACCCTAGTTAGATCCTGTTTTGCATTTGGTGCCCATGCTGACATTTCTCCTATAGGGTGTGGGAGTCCTTTGTATAGTACCGCCATGACTGTGAGCAAGAGCTTCATACTCCTCTTGAACTTTACGCTGGCCATTTCCCCAGGACTCCCTTGTATATGTCAAGTTTTAATTACATTATCATGAGTTTTTCTTGCCTTATTGAGCCTTATGTCGACTTCCTTGACTTCTATTATCATCCATATAGCCCGAGCTTGTCACATGTCTAGCCAAGTAGAGCCTTTTTACATATCTTTGCAGCTTGATACCCCATTTTTTACAGGGAGGGGACTTTCCCCCGAGTTTCGTTATCCTGTACATGTTGTCCTTGCATTGAGCATAGGTATGTTTCATTGCTTGGAACTAGCTTGTTTCACCCCTGACACTCATCTTCTCCTAGATTTGTAACTTGTTGACAGGCGTAGTTGACGAAGCCCACAACGGGGGAAAACGACCCAGACCGGGATCCTTAGAACAGGCTCCAAGCTGTTTGGAATAGTCGTTCCCAACAGGTTTAAAGGCTCTGTTGGCCTGAGATTCTAAAAGACTAGGGTTAAAATTAATGCTACTGATTGTAAGTATTAAACCTATATATATAACTACAAAGATTGGTTGAAGTTATATAGTACAAGAATGACAGACTGTCAAGTTTGAATTACTCAGAACAATTAGCCCTAAATACATGAAAAGAAGATAAACCTGGACAGAGTTAGTATCCTACAAAGATATGTTATGTTCTATACACACATGTACAGTAATTACAAAAGGAATGATCTGTATGTTATTCATAAAAAGATTTAATTCAAAAGGATTTTAGATGATATAATCAGCAGAAAATAACAATATATAATTCTAATATCCTGATCAGGAGCAGTAAGAGAAATAAATCATGATATCAATTAATGCTAATAGGAGTTACCACATGGGAACACATAGAGAATATTTAAATAAGTTAAACATTAACTAGGCCCATACAGTAATCAGTTACAAATCATATAAGCAACCATGTCGATTGCCAATTACATAACATGATATATTAGCACAATTGATAGCATGAAAATCGATAATTACACAATCAATGTATGTTTGCAAACTTCTGCAGAGAATATTAACAAACATAATAAAATATAAAAAGGAAATAACAAGACTGACATGTACCAAAAACATATGCAAAATGTTCAAACAGTAAACATATATATCAGTATCACCAGTTCTCAAGATAGAGGCTGCAGACGGATAGCTGTCCAGAGTCCCAAAAATCAAAACCAGTCTTGTCCCTTTTCCCTTCTATAAACTACCGACCCTTATCCCATAAACTTTTACCCCTTAAATACCTGTTTACGAAAACAAAGATCCTTAAAAGTTTGAGATGAACCAGATCGAATTATCCAACTGATTTCTAATTAAAAATGACAAGTGCAACGTGTCATTTTTCAATATAAACACAATCATCAAGGCGATCCATGGGAATCAAAGATTCCAGCAATAAACAACACCTGGCAATCTTGTTATGCGGTCTGTTCCAATCGATGAGGAGTATAATCCAAAAATAGCGATCCAACCTGGACGTAAACAGTACCCATAATACCTGCAGAAAATCAAGTAATAAAATTAAATCATGAACACAAATAATCAAAATAATAAATCGTAAATGAAATACAATAAACCAATACCTGTACAAGATCATCAAAATTCAAAAACAAGTAGATCCAGCATAATCACAAGTTAACTGGTGCATTAAAGACTTGAATATTGACCCCATTGGAATGATTCGGTGAAGGAGCCCTAAATTGCATGAGCACGATCTGAGCGTTGAGCTCACGCACCTTTTCTTCACTCTTTTCGTTTACGTCTTGCAATTTTAGAACCCTCCTTATGAGCTTGTTCTTATGCTTCCTCAATCGTGAAAGCTGCTGACCACTTTCATCAACTTTTGCCCTTAACTCCAAATTATCAGCTTTCATTAAATCCCGACTTGCTACTATATCATTCATCCTGTCTTCCATCCTACGAACCTTGTCTAACAGACAACTAACGAACAGAGGATGAATGGTTTCCCTAGTTACACGAGCAATCGTTGGGGATGCTTTAGCAGGTTTTTCATGTAATCTAGAATCATTCATATGATCAACTAAAACTTCCCGCACTTCTTTATCCACTGCTGGAGGATTGACATGATCAAGTGCATAATCAACTTGCGGCTTGACCGAATGAACATCCACAGGAAAATAAGGATTGTCGGGCATATCTTTATCAGTCACAGGGTGACCTTTACCAGCTAAATCAGCAACAGACTCAGGATGAACCATATTGTCGATAACGGACGAAGGAGCCATGATTTCTTCATCATCAATCACAACCGTTTCCACTGGAACCTTATTACTCACGGGGGTTTTGACCATCTTAGCTTTTGCCATACTCCTGGTTAGCCTTCTAACCAGCTTGGATTTGGGTAGATTTCCTCGACGATTCCCAATTTTATCACTACTGTTTGGCGGAGTAACAGGTGACAGAGATGAAATCTTTCTCATACGCCCAGGACCTATAGGGATTTGAGAACTGTTCACTGGACTACTCATGGGCTCTTTACAGGGTTCGGAACCCTTATGGCTAGGGTTTGACAGAGCTTTGCGTGGAGACAAGGATGGAGCCGAAACTGCACTTCTATGTTTACTACAGTCATCAGGACTGTCAAACATGCAATGACAGAAGGATGAAAAACTGTTTGATTCTATAAACTGCTCCCATGAGCGACCCGACTTGCTCAACCCGACTTGCTCAATTCGTTCTCAATCAACATACGCACCAGACCGTGATGGAAAAGACTGCGGATGACACGTTTAGGCCCCTTTTTTATGGCATTTGACATCTAAAATAAACTGTGCAGAAGGTAGTAAGGAAAATTAATAGGAAACCCTATAAAGACAGCCATCAGACGAAGATGATATACGTATGCCGAAGATAACCGGCCCTCACAGGTCAAATATCTATGAATTAACTCAAGCACTGGGCGCCATTCTTTAAGAAAATACTTACTTGCTACCCCAGTCCGAAAAGAAACTTCTTGAATCAGGTTCTTTAACAATCGTCTCCATTCGGTTATGTCCATCCTTTGGTATTTGAACCACCTTTGCCCAGACAGAGACAGACCCGTTGCAGCTGCTATGGATCTTTCATTAACCCGGAAGCAGAGATCACCAACCTCAGCTTGGTAATTAACCAGGGACAGGGCAAAGACTCTGGTAACCTCAGGGTTCGAGTCGGAAAACTTCTCGAAGAACGGCA
>LPNX010616124.1:101832-161204 GCA_001517045.1 Pseudotsuga menziesii
TCATTTCCTTGAAATCATGCAAGCAAAGAAATTAAATCCTTAATGTAAGCCATTGCATAGAGAACACCATTTTAGCACCTCAAACAGATTCAAATATCTCACGGTTCTAAACATTACCAGAAGATTGCAGATTCATTTATTTGATACAAATCAGATTTCTAGCAAAAACCAGTCTGTAAGGAGTAAAACCGTAAATGGTTCAGTCTTAAAAGATAAAACCTCAATACCACAAGCATAGCCCTGCTGCCAGCAGGCGTCCATAGCCTTGACAGGGTTACTTTAAAACCCACAAACTGCCAGTATCCCATCTGCTAGTAAAAGTCTACAATTCTGGGCAAGATGAACTGTTACCACTATATTCTGTTTTCATTTTTTCTTTTTTATTAGTCATGAAGGTCATGATTCAAGCTTGATGACCCGGTAGTAATCATGTCAGTCACCAGTCTACACAACAGTAAAATGAACCGGCTCGTGATGAGGCCTTTCACCCCTCAGAGTTTTATATCCAAAGGTCATTGCCCAGGCTTGGTGACCGGAGACGACAATGCTACTGGATGTAAACTTATGATCCTAAACAGACCGGCTCATCACGAGACCTTCTGTCCTTCAGACGGTTTTTTCAGATGTTTCAGTCCATCTCGTCCAGAACATAATTATTGTTAATCCCAAATGAGATTGTCTTAGCAGATAGGGAGGCAAGTCTGGTTTTCTTTACGAAAAAGGGATGGCGTAAGAGATTAAAATAGATGACTTTACCAAACACTGTCCTAATCCCTTTGGACAAATTTTTGCAGAAACTGATATAATTAATTAATATTAACATATTTTATAAGTTGCTGGTAATATTCTGAACAATGAAGATACCATTCTCTGTTCAAGAAGTAAAATCGAATGACAGCTTTGAGGAAAATAATGTCTTTGTGCATGACTTCCAGAAAAAAATTACAGAAAATGAATTTAGTCATCAGTTTGGGGTTCAATGATTCTGTCAGGTTCAACACACACAAGCAACATAACAAACAAAAAGGGAAAAATACACACAGACCAAAAGCAAAGGCAATAAAATCATTCAAACAAGCACACCACACCAGTGATATATACAGGATGATCCCTTGAGGAGGATCAACAAAAGTATCGCTTGATTAGGTGACCATTTACTGGAAGATTATCAATGTCACCTTCCAGTGTTTGTAACCTGAAAGTACTGGGACCAAGTTTTTCTGTAATAATAAATGGCCCTAGCCACAGGCATTGGAACTTTGTGTGTTTTCCTTTATCTTCGTGTTCCTTATCCCACTTCAAGACTAAGTCACCTACTTCCAAATCTCGACTGACCGACTTCCTAAGGTCAAACCAATGCTTAACAGTTTGCTGGTGTTTTTCAAATTTCTTCCTAGCCAACTCCCTGTCTTCTTCCAGTTTTTGCAAGGTGTTAATTCGGTGCTCCATGGCAGAACAAGGTATCTCCTGCACCGACTGGGCAAGCTGTAAGGAGGGCAAGAACAAATTAGGAGGTAAGATGGCTTCTTTACCATACACCAGGAAAAAGGGAGAGTTCCCTATAGCATCTTTAGGGGTTACCCTGTCAGCCCATAAAGCGTTTGATAGAGCAGTATGCCAATTCCTATGATGGTTAGCCACAGTACGTTTCAGAATCTTAATCAGATTTTTATTAGAGGATTCTGCTAACCCATTACCCTGAGGGTAATAATTAGCTGAATATTTCAGCTTTATACCTCTATCTAATGCGTACTCAGTTAATTTTGCAGAGGAAAAATAAGTTGCATTATCAAATATTAAAGACTCTGGAACACCGAATCTGGTAATAATAAAGGAATCAAGGAAAGATATCACCTGTTCGGAATTGACTACCCTCAACGGGATGGCTTCAACCCATCTAGTGAAGTGGTCTGTGGCTGTCAAAATGTATTTATGTTGTAGTGAAGAGGCTGGTGTGATTGGGCCAACAATATCTAGACCCCATTGCTGAAATGGGACTTCAATGACAACTGGCTGGAGGGGTAAGGCTGCCTTTTTCAGTCTGCCTCCTGCTCTTTGACACTCTTGACACTTCCTGGCGAAAGAATATGCGTCTTTGAACAATGTGGGCCAGTAGTACCCAGCTTTAAGTATCTTATGAGCAGTAGTTTCTCCGCTGAAATGTCCTCCAGCTGGTCCTGCATGTAGTTGAGATAACACATCATCAGCTTCATGTTTTTCCAGACAACGAAGGAGAACTCCTTCGAAATTATTTCTAAACAAAATATCATCAATAAGCTGATAAGGTGTAGATTTTAGTCTTAAAGCTCTCTTATGACGTGGGTCTAAGTGTTCGGGGGCGGTCCCATGCAATAAGAAGAACTTAATATCATCATACCAAGAATCAGGAGGAGTAGAGATCGGAAAAACTTCCCTTTCGAATAAGGAAGGCTCGCTGAAGAAATGCAGATCTGATTCAGCACTGTCTGCAGAGCCAGCTGCTAGCTTGCAGAGACCTTGTCCCCTGATAATCTTTAAATGTTTTATTTCCAGGTCATATTCCTGAAGCGCGGTGACCCAATGTGCTCGTTTTTCACCAAGATCCTTCTGTACCAAGAGATTTCTAACTGCAGAATATGGTACAACGACCTTGGTGTGGGACTTCAGTAAGTAAGGCCTGAAATGTTTAACAGATTTGAAAACAGCGAAAGCTTGCTTGTCCACCTCTGGATAATTTAATTCTGTACCGTTGAGACCAGAACTCGTAAAAGCGATAGGAGCTTCGTTATTTTCCTGGTTTTTCTGTGTCAGAACAGCAGCATAAGATGAATCAGAAGCAAACGTATATAAAATGAAAGGTTTGGAAAAATCTGGGCAAGTTAGAGTGGGAGCTTCAGCGATTGCTTTTAAAATGTCATGAAAAGATTGCTTCTCGTCAGTGTTCCATTTAAACTCAGCATCCTTTCTTATCATTTTCTGAAGCGGCCGAACAATTTCCGTAAACCCAGGATAAATCTAGAAACAAAATTTATCTTTCCAAGAAACGACTGCATGGACTTCTTTGAGTGGGGCATCGAAATCTGTGAAATAGCACGAGTCTGTTCTGGGTCAATATTAATGCCCTGTTTAGACACAACAAAACCCAGCAACTTACCTTCTGTTACTGAAAAGATAGATTTCTTAGGATTTAAAGAAATCCCATACTTCCTGCAGCGCTCAAAGACTCTCCTGAGATGAATCAAATGATCAGTCCTATTTTTTGAAAAGACGGTAACATCATCAAGATAAATAACGACGAACTTACCAATCAGACCTCTGAAGGCGATGTCCATTGCCCTCTGAAATGTGGCTCCAGAATTTATGAGACCAAATGGCATTTTCCTGTATGCGTAGGTTCCCCAAGGCGTTCTAAAAGTTGTTTTCAACTGGTCAGCTTTGGATACTAACACCTGGTTGTATCCTGAAAAACCATCCAGTAGCGAAAACATTTCAGATCCAGAGACATGTTGCAAGATTTTCTCCATTGTAGGAACAGGGTAATTGTCTTTATCCGAGACCTTATTCAGGTTTTGGAAGTCGACACATAACCTAATGTCGCCATTTTTCTTCCTCACGGGTACAAGGTTTGCTACCCACTGTGCATGCCGAACAGGGAAGATTATTCTGGCGGAAAGGAGTTTATTTATCTCCTTCTTGATGGCTGGTTCTAGGCTGGGATGCATTTTCCTCAATTTTTGTTGGAAAGGCTTAGCCTCGGGTTTCATAGGAATGACATGTTGCATGATATTGGGGTCGAACGTTTTCAGGTCATCATACGTCCATGCAAATATGTCTTTAAATTCTTTGAAGAGTTTAACGAAGGCTGTTTTTTCCTGGGCAGCACATGTGCTGCCCAGATTCACACATTGGGGATTTTGCTCAGTTCCTAGATTCACAATGTCAGATTGCATGATGGAGCTATTAGTTTTACAATTCCTAGCAGCCTTAAATTTATCCTTTAAGTCATAGAATTTATTGAGTTTGATTACTGACCTGGGTAGAGCACTAACCTGATCGAGAGATTCCTGAATTGAGCAAGGCTTATGGATTACCGCAAAATTGTGTAGATCTTCATCGTGCGTCATCTCATCCAAAATTGCATCCTTGAAGGTATCTTTAAAAGTCAGAAAATCAATTAATTGCTGGTCGTCATTGAAGACTCTCCAATTTGCTACGTTGTCAGGTATAGAAGGCCTGAACAACAATTCAATCGAGAAAGCATCAGTAAGGATTCCTTCAGATGGAATCAATATTGAAGCAACATTAGCTAAAAGATCAGCTTCCTGATTGAGATAACGAGGGATGGAACTGATGTTAAATGCTTCAAATGCTAATAGTAAATTCCATACCTCAGCTTGATAATTTCTCAAGTGTCCAGCTATGCAGTGTATTGTATTATGTACCTGACGAACTATAATCTCAGAGTCTCCTAAGACTACCAAGGCTTTGGATCCCAAGTCAATCGATTTCTTCAAACCTTGAATGAGGGCTTCGTATTCAGCGATTTTATTGGTGCAATCGAATTCTAATCTACAGGCAATGTAGTATCTTTTACCATAAGGATCAATCAGTAAGCATCCTGCACCAGCTCCTTCTTTTGACTTGGAACCGTCAAAGTAAAGAGACCAACAACCGTCATTAAGATCTAAATGTGGTGTATCTGGTATTGGGATTTCAGCTGAAACTTGTGTAAAATGACAAATTTCAGACTGCTGATTTGAATCTGGAATTTCTGGAATTTCAGCCTCAAAATTCCCAAAAAATGAATCAGCCATGTAGTTACCCAATATGGTATCAGCGAACAAAACTGGTTCATTTGAGTCATCTATTTCAGTGACGGTATGCTTCATATACCGTTCTCGATCGATCCTGATTTTATTGGGATGATCCTTATGAGGTATCCACAGGTGTGACCAATCTGTGGCAAAATACCCATCCAGTTTCTGTGACCAATCCCTGCTAAGAAACAAACCATATGCTTCAGGGATGTCAGTGACAATAATATCAATGATAAAGTGAACTTGTGGGTTGGAAGCTAACCTTATCAGCACCTCTTTGAGTTTACCTATTACTTTTACGTTTGAACGATCAAGCTGTACAATACTAGTATCACAAGGCTGAGGGACCGCATTAAGCCTTTTACACACAGAGTAAGGCATTACATTTTTGGATGCCCCTGAGTCTATCATACAGTTATGTACTTTGCGATTAAATATTTCAAACGAAAGTAAAAAGGGCGGAGTTGAAGAATCAGATTTCTTGCCTATAGATGATGCATTAATTGAAGCCTTTTTCGAGTTATCCTTATTAATGTCAGAGTTATTTTGATTGGAAGGAGTCTTACCATATTTATTTGGGCAAACCCCTGGCACCATTTTATCTCGAATCACAGGTATCTTCAAGAGCTCATATAAAGAAATATTAGCTCTGCTCTTCTTTAAGTCTTCAATCAAGTCATATTCTAACTCAAGGGAGTGTGCAGATTTACTGTTTGCAGGCTGATCTTTATTTTGAACAGGTGACCTATTATCTGTAACATTTGTAGCAGGTTCGGTTGAAGGCTGGTCTTTTTTACTTCTGGTGTTGTACTGATGCTGATTTACATTGACAACAGCCACATCTTCGTCATCAGTTAATTCTGAGGTGTCCCAGAAATGACTGATGACATGGGGTGGTTTATTGTCATTGCCATCATCTGTTTTTTGGTTATCTTGAGAACTCTGTCCAGAAGACTGAGTTTCGTTTTCGGTAGATGTTTCTAGATCTGAAAATATTGATTTGAGGAAGCTATTGAGTTCCTCAACGATGTTGGCTTCAGAGGGTGAAGTTTGTTTCGCAACTGAATTTTGAAAAGGTTTTCTGAAAATCTATTTAGGTGGTTCTTTGTTTGTAGTATTTTCAGAAGTACCCTTTTTTAAATCTATAATTTCATTAGACAGTTTTTTAATGACTCTTTGTAAACTGTCAAGATCTAAGGCATCTTGGCCCCTTTTGTCAGAGCTTTTAGCAGGACTGTCAGTCTTCTTCCTAGAAGAAGATGCTGAATCGTTATCTACCCCTAGCTTTGCTTTCGTGGCATTCGCATCCTTTTTGACTTTAATTGCTTATTCAAAGTTTTCAGTTAGGGTAAGTTTGGCCTTTTGCCGGACAAACATGGATATTTTTCCCGGTAAGGCTGAAGTGTAAAATTCAACCGTAACGTCCTCAGTGGGCCTCGAGGTGACAGGAATCCTGTTTCTTAAAGTTAGAAAACGCTGGTTAAAATATTTAACCTTTTCTTTGGGTTCCATGCGAATTCTAGACAATTCCGAGACTAAAATGGCAGGCGTCTTGTCATCTCCAAACTTGCTTGTAAATGCAAGATCAAATTCATTCCAGCTAGTAATGGAACCAGCTGTAAGTGAAAAATACCATGTGGATGCCTTTCCTTCGAATGTGTAAGGAAAACGCCAGCAGACCACATCTTCATGTTCCACGTCCAAGAGTCGGACTGCCAACATAAATTTTTTAACGTGATCTTCCGCTGGTCTTTCAACTCAGGGTTGAACTTAGGCAGTAGCTTTTCAGGATGTTTAGGTAAAGGGTGTTGGACACCAGGGACAGCCACAACGTCCTGGGCTAGCCATGGAATATTAGCATTGGGGTTGGGGGGATTTGCAGCTGCCATGTTTCTTGGAGTTGGAGGTGGTGAAGGTGGTGTTTGTGAAACATGAGGAGGTGATCGAGGCGGTGATGGTGGTTGATCAGAGCCTCCTGAAGCAAGTGGTCCTGCAGAAGAAGAAGGCTGGTTGATGCCTGTGAAATATTGTTGTATGTGAGAATCGGGATGGGCACCTAAAGGCTGTTCTTGTTCTCCCATAACAGATTTAGAATGACGAGTATGAGGACGTATAATCTGCGGAAGAGGTAACTCAGTAGGCTGTCGCCCAGTAAGGTTCGAATAAGCTCTTGTCAGAATCCTAGGATATTCGTTTAAGGCTTGTTCATACTGGTCTATTTCTTCAGGTAAGTGAATACCGGGAGAATTAAACTGTGAGATGAGGTTTCGAACAGAGTCGCTTACTGGGGTTTCAGTTGCTCGTGATGAACGATGAGAGCGTGGTTGTGTAGTAGATTGGATTTGAGGGGTAGTAGGCTGATTTGTTTTGTTAACAGAGTTGTTTTCATCAGCCATTTTACGCTGGCCCTCCTTCTAGCGCCATTGTTGACGGGCGTAGTTGACGAAGCCCGCAACAGGGGAAAACGACCCAGACCGGGATCCTTAGAACAGGATCCAAGCTGTTTGGAATAGTCGTTCCCAACAGGTTTAAAGGCTCTGTTGGCCTGAGATTCTAAAAGACTAGGGTTAAAATTAATGCTACTGATTGTAAGTATTAAACCTATATATATAACTACAAAGATTGGTTGAAGTTATATAGTACAAGAACGACAGACTGTCAAGTTTGAATTACTCAGAACAATTAGCCCTAAATACATGAAAAGAACATAAACCTGGACAGAGTTAGTATCCTACAAAGATATGTTATGTTCTATACACACATGTATAGTAATTACAAAAGGAATGATCTATATGTTATTCATAAAAAGATTTAATTCAAAAGGATTTTAGATGATATAATCAACAGAAAATAACAATATATAATTCTAATATCCTGATCAGGAGCAGTAAGAGAAATAAATCATGATATCAATTAATGCTAATAGGAGTTACCACATGGGAACACATAGAGAATATTTAAATAAGTTAAACATTAACCAGGCCCATACAGTAATCAGTTACAAATCATATAAGCAACAATGTCGATTGCCAATTACATAACATGATATATTAGCACAATTGACAGCATGAAAATCGATAATTACACAATCAATGTATGTTTGCGAACTTCTGCAGAGAATATTAACAAACATAATAAAATATAAAAAGGAAATAACAAGACTGACATGTACCAAAAACATATGCAAAATGTTCAAACAGTAAACATATATATCAGTATCACCAGTTCTCAAGATAGAGGCTGCAGACGGATAGCTGTCCAGAGTCCCAAAAATCAAAACCAGTCTTGTCCCTTTTCCCTTCTATAAACTACCGACCCTTATCCCATAAACTTTTACCCCTTAAATACCTGTTTACGAAAACAAAGATCCTTAAAAGTTTGAGATGAACCAGATCGAATTATCCAACTGATTTCTAATTAAAAATGACAAGTGCAACGTGTCATTTTTCAATATAAACACAATCATCAAGGCGATCCATGGGAATCAAAGATTCCAGCAATAAACAACACCTGGCAATCTTGTTATGCGGTCTGTTCCAATCGATGAGGAGTATAATCCAAAAACAGCGATCCAACCTGGACGTAAACAATACCCATAATACCTGCAGAAAATCAAGTAATAAAATTAAATCATGAACACAAATAATCAAAATAATAAATCGTAAATGAAATACAATAAACCAATACCTGTACAAGATCATCAAAATTCAAAAACAAGTAGATCCAGCATAATCACAAGTTAACTGGTGCATTAAAGACTTGAATATTGACCCCATTGGAATGATTCGGTGAAGGAGCCCTAAATTGCATGAGCACGATCTGAGCGTTGAGCTCACGCACCTTTTCTTCACTCTTTTCGTTTACGTCTTGCAATTTTAGAACCCTCCTTATGAGCTTGTTCTTATGCTTCCTCAATCGTGAAAGCTGCTGATCACTTTCATCAACTTTTGCCCTTAACTCCAAATTATCAGCTTTCATTAAATCCCAACTTGCTACTATATCATTCATCCTGTCTTCCATCCTACGAACCTTGTCTAACAGACAACTAATGAACAGAGGATGAATGGTTTCCCCAGTTACATGAGCAATCGTTGGGGATGCTTTAGCAGGTTTTTCATGTAATCTAGAATCATTCATATGATCAACTAAAACTTCCCGCACTTCTTTATCCATTGCTGGAGGATTGACATGATCAAGTGCATAATCAACTTGCGGCTCGACCGAATGAACATCCACAGGCAAAGAAGGATTGTCGGGCATATCTTTATCAGTCACAGGGTGACCTTTACTAGCTAAATCAGCAACGGACTTAGGATGAACCAGATTTTCGATAACGGACGAAGGAGCCATGATTTCTTCATCATCAATCACAACCGTTTCCACTGGAACCTTATTACTCACGGGGGTTTTGACCATCTTAGCTTTTTCCATACTCCTGGTTAGCCTTCTAACCAGCTTGGATTTGGGTAGATTTCCTCGACGATTCCCAATTTTATCACTACTGTTTGGCGGAGTAACAGGTGACAGAGATGAAATCTTTCTCATACGCCCAGGACCTATAGGGATTTGAGAACTGTTCACTGGACTACTCATGGGCTCTTTACAGGGTTCGGAACCCTTACGGCTAGGGTTTGACAGAACTTTGCGTGGAGACAAGGATGGAGCCGAAACTGCACTTCTATGTTTACTACAGTCATCAGGACTGTCAAACATGCAATGACAGAAGGATGAAAAACCGTTTGATTCTATAAACTGCTCCCATGAGCGACCCGACTTGCTCAACCCGACTTGCTCAATTCGTTCTCAATCAACATACGCACCAGACCGTGATGGAAAAGACTGCGGCTGACACGTTTAGGCCCCTTTTTTATGGCATTTGACATCTGAAATAAACTGTGCAGAAGGTAGTAAGGCAAATTAATAGGAAACCCTATAAAGACAGCCATCAGACAAAGATGATATACGTATGCCGAAGATAACCGGCCCTCACAGGTCAAATATCTATGAATTAACTCAAGCACTGGGCGCCATTCTTTAAGAAAATACTTACTTTCTACCCCAGTCCGAAAAGAAACTTCTTGAATCGGGTTCTTTAACAATCGTCTCCATTCGGTTATGTCCATCCTTTGGTATTTGAACCACCTTTGCCCAGACAGAGACAGACCCGTTGCAGCTGCTATGGATCTTTCATCAACCCGGAAGCAGAGCTCACCAACCTCAGCTTGGTAATTAACCAGGGACAGGGCAAAGACTCTGGTAACCTCAGGGTTCGAGTCGAAAAACTTCTCGAAGAACGGCATCCACCCCACATTCCTGACTTTTTCTGCGAGCTCAGGGTTTGAGCTTAACAGGGTCATCTCGCAGGGTTCAACCCTCACGACAAGAGCCATCACAGGCCGATTACGAATGCGTAACCACACACAAAATACGTACCACCATTCGGCCAGAGACAGAAGACCAGGTTGTGAGCACTTAGAACGAAGGCTGAGCAACACCAGGTAATGAGCAGGGTAAGCCATGCACGAGTGCAGGTTATACTTCTGCGGGTTCGACATGAGCGAAAGCATCGGCGCTTGGAGTGGTAATGGATTGATAACCCAAATGACGGTTGAAAACTCTAGAACGCTGATAATATCATGATTCAACCCTGACTTAAATGATAGGAAACTTTACATTGTACGTAAAACAGGTGGTCTATTGCCAAGCAGCCACGATATCAGACATGTACCAGAACTTAAATATGACAGGCAGTTCAAGTGCCAGGGTGATGATGACAAGCTGGCTTTGCGATATATGATTTAAGACACAGACTGCGCCAAAAATCAATCCGGTGGTAACCCTAATATATGCACTCATATCATAGATTCGACATATCTCGTAAAGGTGGCGGAGGTCATACTATAATCACAAATTATGCACATGAACCTTGAAATAAGACCATATGGAATTGAATCACGATCGACAATGGCTTGAAAACTTAGGATAAGGACCATGAGACATAAGTCTAGGCTTCGCCAGAGTTAGAAACATCAAACCTTTGACAATTATAGTTTAGACAATGCATGAAAACCATAATAATGAAACCTTGCAAATCATCATGATAAAGAAACCAATAAAATATATCTCTGATATTTTGGGATAATATACATGACTAGGGTTAGAAAGCAGGAATAAAAATCATTAAGAGTCACGTCTTAACTTCCCTAGTATAAATCATCCAAAACAATCACTTCAATATGATAGTCCATTAATCCAATAGAATTTGCAAAGGTTAAGAAAAAATTAAATTTCAACAAATCAGTAGCTTAATGGCAACCACCATATCAGTAGCTAAAAACTCATCCAACCTGTCCTTTTTTAAAATTTAAACATTTCATCAAACAAAATGGAATTTTGTTTGATGAAATAATGATTTTAGAAGGCTGTTGAGCAGGGGCACAACATAACTATAAAGCACTTTTATTCTTTTTCAAGCTTTTCACAATATCTGAAAAAGTCCAAAAAAATAAAAATACAGACAGGAAAAGATGTTATCTTTGGCAGTCGTCGAGTCATGTCGCCTTCAAGCAGAGCACTGTATATCACATCTGTTGGTTGGGTTAGTAGTTTGACTTTAGGATCTATACTTGTTTCTTTGAGTTTATCTCCACTGATTCGTTAAGCTTCTAGTCCCTATGGAGTCTCTGTCGATGCCTCCTGTGTCATAGAGATGTCCCAGTTTTGCATATAGAGTCTATGCTACCTACATTCAATCACCATTTTATTTATGCTCTTCTTCGAAGGAAGTTGAAGCTTGAGTCAACCATTCCTCAGTTCTCTTGACTTTGCATGTTGGTCATTCCCGGTACTATTACTGGTTCATGCACATCTTGTTTGATTCCTTCCACATTATACAACGTTGCTGAGTACCTCATGTTGGTTGATGGGGGATGCCTTAATGCCCTCCTTCCATTGGAATCCATCCCATTGACTTCATATCATTTATTTTGGGATAGTAGTCTAGAGTCATTTGAGTGCCTTGAGACTTACAGTCATCAGTGGTAGGTTCTCTCATCATCGACAGTTTTGGGAATACATCAATGTCCCCTGATCAATGGATTAATTCAAGTGTTCGACCTCAACACATCTATTCACACTTGTTAGATTGCACTCTAGTACCTTGATTCCCATTTTCATTATCGGTGGGTGATCTCGCGTCTGTTAACGGTATACATCAATGACCGGTAATCAGATGATGGACTACTATGTTCGACCTCGACACCTCTATTCACATAGTAGGACATGTACTCATAGCGGTTTGTGTAGAAGACTTTCCAGATTGGTGGCATTCCACATATGCTACCTCCTCGATCGTGCCAGTGTTCATGAGATTTCAGCTCTCGTGACTTGATTCCAGTGCATGTTAGATATCTTCAGCCATTATGGAGATCTTGATCCATTGTATATCTTCGGCTTCTATGGAGATCTTGATCCTTTGTATATCTTCATCATGGAGATTCTGATCCATTATATATTGTACGTGGCGATGACCACACATGTCACATTTTGTATATCATGCCTATTCATGACCATTTTACTCTTATGTATCTGGGACTGCTATATGTATTTGTAGTCATATGCAGAGATTGATTATTGTACTATACTGATGGATGGCTGGTTCTTCCACCTGGTTCATCATCACTCCACTTCTGGGATGGATTTATAATGTATTTCGACCATCATATTACCCCTCTGACCTCACACATTGGGGGGCATATGTTACAGCTGATTTCACCACACATGGTTGATCACACATTTATGGCTTTCCCTGTCCCTTTGCAGACTCTTTGGACCCCATGGACCAATATTATACTTTGATGTTTCCAATTTCATCCCTAAAAACACCTGTTTATTGCTGTACATGACTTTTAATCCCATTCTCGCGTATATACGCGGATATTGATCTCAAACCCGCGTACATCAGGATGTGTGCATAAGTCCAAATATTTTTGGAGTTTTCCTTGATGTGTGTCCGAACCACTTGTCTATTGGCCTTCCATATGCCTCAAGATCGCTCGGATTTGACCCTCCATTACCCCTTTGGAGTGTTATATAAGGAACCCCTTAGATACATTGAAGGAGAGGAATTGAAGAGTAAGAAAACTATAGTCCATTGTTGCCATAGCTTGCTTATACTTGAGTCTGCATCCCTTTGTCCCTTTGGAGCACTTTGTGTTCTTCCCAAGCTTTCCTTTTCTTGTGAGCTTGCTATCGAGAGATGGAGGATTGAGGTGGTGGAGGCCCAGGTGAAAGAATCGGTTTCTCTAATTCGCAGATGTGTCGACAGAGGTTGTCACTTGTGTAATCTCTGATTTGATTAATAGAAATATAATTTCTTGTCCAATAATGTGCATTTAAATGAATATTGAATCCATGGATGTGTTTAATTGATTATGCATTGTTGATTATATATGCTGGAGTAGATATAACACCATATTATATAGCATGATTGTCTTGTTTGCTGTTGTTGAGAGCAAATTGCTAACACAAGCGGAATTGGAAAAAGCTCAACGGGGATCTACTTCAACTGTCTAGAATAAGGTATGAGTCGAGATCCTTTAGTGTTAGATGTTTGGTTTCTCTTGCATATTGGGAAGGGATTGATTTCTGCAGTTTCTCCGTCTGTTGTGGTACACTCCAAGCCATAGGAAGTTTCTCTCCGTAACACTATATAATCATGAATTTTGAGATTAACTTCTTATGAGTTGTAATCCTTGTTTATTTATTAGGTGTCATCCTTATCTACTTATGGGTTATCAATGATATCTATATCTAGAGATGGTCTGACCCATGTATTATATATTGATATCATTTGATGAATACAAAGTAAAATATCCCTTAAATATTTATATGCCAATTTAAATGTCTCGTCTATTTCTTAACACAGTATCAAATATCCTTTAGTATTAAGGGTTTGGTAATTCCATGCTTGTAACTCATGGAAGGTGTGTCATGGTAGCTCATTCATGGAAATCATAAATGAAGAGGTTCAAACTACGAAACCAATGGCATGAGTCAAAGAATAACAGTTGACAGTCCACTTATAATACATCTCTCCACCCATTTGAGGGTACAATGTCCACTTATAATACATCTCTCCACCCATTTGAGGGTACAATGTAAAGAGAGAGAGAGAGAGAGAGAGAGAGAGAGAGAGAGAGAGCATCAACTAGCGTTGGTATTAGTGATCTAGTGTTCTCTCCATCAGAAATATGCCAGCTTCTTGAATGCACTCAAGCAAGTGATCTGCTAGGTATTGTGTATTGATTTGCTTGATTTGTAAACACACAAAGATGAGGCATATGAATAAGGGATATTTTAGCCCGTTGAAATTTATCCAATGGGATAGTTTTTACCTTTTTTCGAAAAAATGATTCATTGAATTCTATTTATTTGTTGATTTCCATTTTTTTCTAAATTAAATTTTTATGTGAATATATTTCAAATTGGTATAACTTTTCTAACCATGTAATGTGTAATAGACTTTTTTCGAAAAAATGATTCATTGAATTCTATTTATTTGTTGATTTCCATTTTTTTCTAAATTAAATTTTTATGTGAATATATTTCAAATTGGTATAACTTTTCTAACCATGTAATGTGTAATAGAATTTTTATGTGAATACATTTCAAATTGGTATAACTTTTCTAACCATGTAATGTGTAATAGACAAGTCCTATAGGTGTAAGCATGACTCTAATATTTCTATGTTAACAGATGTTCTTCAATAAATAAACTAGCTCTATGATTTCACTTAACTTTGATATTGAAGTAATATAGGCTAGGTTAGGTGTAGTATACATTTTCTTTTTCTTCTTGCTTTGAAAATAAGAGTTTGTCTAATACAACTTTTCTTTTTTAAATAAATTTGTTAAATAGTCATTTAGGTTTTAGCTTTGCCTCACAATATTGCCATCATGTTCCTTTGGAAGTTTAGCAATAATGGGTAATATCTTACATTGATTCATTTTAACATAAATTTTGGATCAAGCTTTGTATTTCATGAATAAGGCATATGCATGAAATGTTTTCAACTTTATGAATATGATAAGAAATTAGCACGACAAAGATGTGTTTTTTTAAGATTCCACTTTCAAAATATGGCTAAGTCAAGAAAGTATGAGTATACAAGAAGCTTAACCTTTTTAGAAAGTGGCCTTTCGATGCAGTTTAATTGAAAAATATGTTGATGCTTCACAAGAGAAGTAGCAAACTCACAAACACATCACATAGGAAATGAAATTCTCACCGATATATAACCACTCAAGAGTTAAAATCTCAAGCATTGGCGTAACTACTATTTCGACAAATTTGTTATGAAAGTTCTTAACATAGTGCATACTAAAATGTTACCGGTGACGAGGAAGAGAAATATGCGTCAACACTTCACATAAAAAGGGATATATTGTTATCCATAAATTTGAGTAAGAAAAAGAAAGATTACAACATTTTCTAATTGAAAAAATGTGAATGCTTCGTGGAGATATTGGAAAGTTTGCTAAGGAAGTGAAATATTCACCGACACTGCCATAATTTTGAAGAATGTGCCAACACGTCGTGACGATAGCTTAAAATACAATGACACTCTACATGGCTGGTTGATTGAATGACATATATATTATCGTCTATGTATCAAAAGTAATAGTTGATATATCATTAGTGATGTTGTAACGTTTTTATCTAATAAAATAATAAAAAATAAAACCAAAAAAATGTTGGTCATGCATATGGTTTTAAAACCATATATAAGGTTTCCTAAACAACTCATGGTTTTATTGTACATGGTTTAGGAAGGCCTTGCAAATGGTTTTAAAACCATGTGCAAGGCCTCCTAAAGAACCCACAGTTTTATTGTACATGGTTTAGGAGGGCCTTGCACATGGTTTTAAAAGCATGTGTTAAAACCATAGCTTTAAAATCATTTTCAATCCTAGATCAGTAGATTTGATCTCTCTCTGCGCTTGATAGAGCCTAGGATTTGGATCTAAGCTAGTTCTATGTAAAGACAATTGATGAAGAAACATTGAAATAACAAGAAAATAGTTAAAACCACACCAAATGACACAAAAATTATGAGTATTACTCCATCATGTTGTCTTGAAATCAATTGTGAATGAATGTCCCAGACCTAGCCCATATCATTAGAATGCTTCATTTGTTAAGAAGGTAACTTTTTTTATAGGAACTTTTTTTCCCATACAGAGTGGTTGAAAGGCATGAGTTTATTGGAATAATTTTCTTTGTCTCTTACATTGGTATTGCTCTTATTTTATGTTTATATTTTGAAAGGTATTTATTGGAAGGAGTTTATCAAGAATTGAAGAATATTTTACTCAAATACTCACAGAAGTATTCAATGACATGTTTCTAGTAACTAAACCTTGTTAATTTATTTTCAATTGCATTGTTATTTGAGTAATCTTGAAACAAAATGAGTTTTATTTTTTGCAATTTTAATAAATTAGATTGTTAATGAAACAAATGGAAATCTAATGACAAGTATCCTTGAATACCTTTGATCTCATGTGCACAATTCTTAGAAGATTATATGAAATTTGCAATATTAAGACTACATCTAGTTTTCCTAATAGTGCCTTGACATGTCACATCATTCATCCATACTAGTGAATAATCTAACCTTGACCCTATTAGGTGAACTTGATTTTCTTCCTCTTAAGAGAACTCTAAGCATAGTATTCTCAGAATGTTAAGTATGGAGAACCAACAATATGCAAGGTGACCATTCAAAGAAAAAAAAAATATCAGCAGTGGGTGCTCTGGGAAGGATGTTAAAATCGTTAATCAATTTGAGCAATATAGTTTCAGAGGGAGTAAGGCTTGTAAATTGGCTTGATGTGTTTCCTGACCTTTTTCCCATGACATAATGTTGTTTCATATTGTTTGGAGTTGGCTTTAATGATATGACCTTTAAACTTGCTTTCAGTCCTTTTGACTACGAATCTTATTTTGAAAGAAAACTTGAAAAGATTGAGTTTATATAATTGTTGCTCTTAACTAATATTTAAGATGACGTTGTCAGTCTGCTCTTAATTTTTCCTATTCATAACCAATTTTTCTAATGGGATTTATTTATGATGGTCTCTTAGGAGGTGTGGTCATTCCTTTTGATGGATTGCTTTGATTGCATTATTTTTTCTTACCTTAAGATTTGGCCAAGCTTTGTTTTTCAAACTATTAAGTTGGAATTTTGGCATCAGTTACTATGAAGGTTCATTCAAAACCCATGGTTTAATTTGTTAGGGTTTCAAAATTCAGGGTCTACATAGTGGTACCATTGGAAAAAACATATATTATATTTGGTTAACACCAAAGAATTACATCTAAGCATCCTTAAAAGTTATTTAGAATTTTATAGTAGGATCCTTGTCATGGTGGAACACGGATGAATTTCAAAGAGCTTATGCGATAACAAGAGTTAGAAGGACTCTAGATGTCTTTTGGCCATTCTATGGTGAGCTCTGTCCACTTCACACACTTAATTGGATAAATCCTATGATGTTTTTAAGTGGTCATCCCATGGGAAGAATTCAAGGCTGACAGTGTGCAACAAATAAAAAAAGACTATAAATTCCATCCTATGCCTTTAAGGGGCTTACTGAATCTACTCCCCCATCTACTCAATGCAAATGTAGAAAATCTCTAAGAGACCCAAATAATTAATATGTATATATACATATACAAGCCAAAATGTAAAATGGGACCGGAGCATTCAAACATAAAAAGGGTTTAAGAGGCAACTCTATCAAGGCTATCGATGCTTGCAAGCAATAGAGCCATGCATGTGGTATAATAGATGAGGACCAAACTTTAAGCACTTGTCTTACTTATGATTTCTATTGCATGTTTTTATGCCCAGTGCAAAGCATAGTTGGACTTTAGCTTGGTAAATGAAACCCATACTTCGGCTCCTAGAGAATAGTCGTAAGATTATCTTAGGTCCATTATTATTGATTCACATCCTATTGAAAATTTGAATAAATTTCGAAGTAATACCCATGAATACATGAGCTATTATGCTTGTCCGAAGAGCTTATCATTAACACTTGGATGAATGGAAGTCTTTGGGTGTTTTAGACAAAGATAATTGGTTCTTCCATCGGTTCGCCAATTGTTGTGGCCACAACAACTTCCCTCCTTTTCTTAACTTTGGAATAGAAAAGTAGAGGCCCCCATACTAAATTTATGGCTTCTAAGTGTGACTCATGTTGGCTTGTAAATGATGAATGCTTTGAACGGTTTATGTTTGCTTGAACATCTATCAATACCTTCATGATAATCTTCATCAATGCTACTATTATCCTTGAATGAGTTTCTTGAATTGTTTAACTTAGTAGTTTTCCCCTTTCAACGATGACTTGCTTTGACGTGATCATTGTTTGATCCACCACAATAATTTGAGTGTTCTAAGTGTTATTTCGAGGTCCTTTATGTTACCCATGGGTCTCTTATGTGCAGTTCTCGATCATTGACTTCCAATTCTTATTTTGACCTTGCCTTGTCAAGTTTAAGAACTACATGGAAATCATCAAGCCAGATAAGTCGCTTCTCTCTAGTATATGTCATGATCTGATGATTAGCTTGTTCTATCAATCACATCCTTGAAAATTGTGTTATATTGATCCTTATTTCCCTACATGATCAAATCGATCTACACCACAACTTCATTTAAACTATGTCTTGCTAGTCTCATGTGCCATAAGCCTTCTTCATGCATCTCATTAAGTAAGTGGTTTTACCTCATATTAAGGTCATCTCTCAACCATGATCATCACTTTATGACATTTACTATTCATTGGTTGACTTATAGTGGGTTTAAAAAATGACTCGACCTTTTGCCAGTTGTCAAGCATGCAATGCACCAGGTGATCAATTGGCCTAGTTCATGGATTAATATCTTTCAGTCGATGATATCTAGTGTCAGCTATTGATATTGAACAGGGAGCCTATAGAACATATATAACGAGGAAGCTAATGAAATTAAATTTGAGTAAGTAAGCCAATTGCAAGATCAAGGCCTCGACTTTCATTAAAAAATGCTTTTGCGCATAATTGTTGGGATCGATGAAACTAGATTTTTTGTTAGTGAACCTGGACATATTTGATAATCTCGTCATTACGAATCCAACACAACTTGTGGAATTTAGATCTGAGTCCAGTCAAAAGTGCCAAAACAGCTTTGATGATTGCCCATCAAGTCGTCGATCTACATCGCTTCGAAAGTTAGCCCCTTCGCAAAGAAAGATAACACACTATTGTTTTTTTTTCAAGCCTTCAATAAGTTTTATATTTACCTTGGTCTAGCCTCATTGTATGCGTAAATCTTAAGATCTCCCTTTTGGTAGGTAAAATGTTAAACAATGACATGTCAACATTGACGATATTACAACAAACCTAGCAGTACATATGTTTGAAGGTGTACAAGAAAGTATGTTATATTAAACCTAGCAGTATATATGTTTGAAGGTGTAAAAGAAAGTATGTTATATTAAAGTGAGGGGCATTTTTAAACCTATCATATATTAATGAAGGGGTGACTCCATGGCATACAACCCTCCCCCTTAACGTGGACATGTTTCCAAAACGTTTTAATTTAATTGGGAGCGAACTGCAAAGTGGGGACCTACTATCATTATTATATAAAACACCCCTTTTATTAAAACTTTGATTTAAGCGTGCCTTGGAAGTAAAAAATTTGCACTCCTCTTTTGTATATTCATTGATGACAACTGCGACCCTCCTACCTAGCAATTGGATTTAGGATTGAGTCCATTAATTATGTAGACATCCACTCTCACTCAAAGGGGGGTTGTTCCATGGCATAGATGTCCCTCCTTCACATGGACCTGCCGCTCCCTTGGGACCACATTAATGGGTGTTAAATATATTCAATAATAGAAAGGGGGAGAGCATAGTTTAGGATATTATTTTTTTATTGTTTTTTTTCATTTTCATTTTTCTTTATTTTTATTTTAATTAACTATTTTTTATTTATTTTATTTGTTTTTTAAATAATTTTGTTTTAATATGAAGTTTTGTTTTTAATAAAATCTTAAAATGATATAAATAAAGCTGATGAGGGATTCTTTCCTTTAGTAAGGGAACACATGTCTAGCAAGAGTGCAAAATTTTTAGTAGAAATCTTAAAGATGTGTTGAGATAGCCTTGATGTAAAGATTGATCCTAGGTCATGTTATAGAGAGAAGTGTTAAAGACAAAGACAAAGATGAAGATTTTGATTATCATATCAACCAATTTCTACCAAGAGCACACCATCCACGAACCAAGAACAAGAAGAGTTGGGTAGTACGAAGAAGTTTTGCACCCGCCTCAAAAGAATAAACATGCATGGAAACCAGTTTGTTACCAATGATGGTTGATGGAAGAGAAAAAGCATCGATGTGCAATAATTCCTAATGCTTCGATAATAGATGATGTTTAATGTTTTGATGTGCACCAAAGACAATACAGTGAAATGACGCTTCCATAATTTAGCCATAACGGTTGGCTCGAGTCCCAACTTTGAATTTTCTTTATACTGTCGTAAAGGTATCTATGAGATATATGACATTGTGGTTCTAATTTTCTCAAATAACCTATAGGTTAGTCAAGAAATTCTAATATAATATAAGGACCACATGATCAACAACTAGGAAGATTGTTTTGAATGAAGACGTTATATGTTGTGAGTCTTATGAAAGAAGCATGGTTCAAGCTTATGTGATCGTGTGGAAAATTAATTTACATGCATATGAATTAAGGGATCACCTTACCCTTACTTATTAATTTGAAATTTAAACTTAACATGTTTCTAAAAGGGAGATTCAAAACAACTAAAAAGACAAAAGTGGGAGCCAAGGGTCATATTAATTTTATATTTTAAGTAGTCCAAGATTAATCAAAGGGGTGCATTAAAATGTTTCCTGTAATTTATTAATGATAAGAATCCTAATAGTTACCTAGGAATATGGAAGACCAAGGACCATTCTCTTTGGGTCTATAAATTGTAAATGACTCCATGAGTTAATGATCCAACCAGCAATTGGCATGTTGTCAAACTTCGACTGCTTCAACATGTTCCACATTGGCTTTGACAAGTCCGAACCTCGACACAATCGACCTTGATAGGTTTCACACGACTGTCGAACATTGACAGAATGTCTCTGTCCCCAGTTAGTTGTGACGGTTGAACTTCCGAACCGTTATAACTTCTTGTAATTGAACGTAACGGGTAGTCACCCAAGCATCTCAGCATCCTATATAAGAATGTATACTAATGTAATATACAATATTCTGATTCCTACATCTTTCATGGAGAAGAAGTAATAAATTGATTTGAATTATTGCATATTGTTTGTTCGTATACCTTATGTCGACCTAAGTGTATTTCCTTCTTTACTTGTTCTTCTTATATGCTTCTTCCATAACAATACTTGACTCATTCGGTCGACTGTTGTCCCTAGCGTGCACCTGGGCATGACCTGGATCATTGGTATCAGAGCAAGATCTTGTTCAGAGCTTGAGTTACATAAGCACTTTTATTGAAGTTATTTAACTTATGCATGTTCAAACACGCTCACAAAATCAAGAACACAAGAAGATACTTTCTTCGACTTTAGAAAGATGGTTGAAGAAGCAGACAATAGACATGCAACTGATTAGACAGAACAACTCATAGAAAAATCACTGGCTCGCCAGCGGACCGAAATGTTTGCCCATTTCAGTGACATTCTAATGCGATTCGCTTTGACATCCAAGGAATCCTCGACGCGACCTCACTCTGATAAAATCATCCCCTTCAAAGTGAAAATGATTCTGGACATACCGAATATTGAAGTCAATATTGATGCGGAATCTGTCGACAATTGGGTACAACAATTGGAATATTACTACTCAGTGAATCAACTCTCCGAAGCAGAAAAGATCACCATTGCATCCTTAAAAATGTCAACCTTTGTACATTGCTGGTGGGAGAATTTATCGACAAAGATGGAAAAAGAAGGCGAACCCATAGACACATGGGTAAAATTTGTCGAATATGTCTAAAAGGAGTTCTACCCACCCAAGTATCTTGAAAAACAGTATAATAAGTGGCAACAACTAAGGAAATGGAAAGACCAGTCCATACAGAGTTACACCGACGAGTTATATCGACTCATGGCTAGACTTGGCATCCAAGAAGAAGAGAAATTGCTTGTCCTAAAGTACGTCAGCTTTTATCCTTGTACATACAGCAAGAGATGGAGTTTATGACTGTCAGTATGCTTGTGGATGCATTTCATTACGTCAGCAAGCTTGAAGCTAAACATAAAGGAAAAGTACATTTCACGAACAAGCCAATAGGTCGAACATCCTACAAGAAGTCACCAGTCGACTTCGACAAGTTCAAGAACCCTTCTCAGCCAACTTCGCCAAAGCCCGATCATCAAAAGAACTTTCACAAAGACAAGAGGGATCACAACAAAAAGGATCCTACCGAGAAATGGTGTGATTATCACAGTTCAACATGGCATGATACGTCATAATGAAAATCTTGGAAGACATTTTTGGCAAAATTACCGACATCCGACTTGTCCGACAGAACCCTGGTAGAATCTGATCCAGATGCATCAACCCTCTTGGCTTTGACCTCGACCACTCCAAAAGCCTTGACTATCATTGATGAGGAGGAACGAGAGCGCCTATTCCATACACGGATATGGGTTTAGAAAAATCTGTTGCATTTGATTGTGGATAATGGTAGCCAGAAGAACTTTGTTTCTGAAGATATTGTGAAGAAATTAGGTCTTGTCACCACTCCACACCCTCAGCCTTACAATATCAGTTGGATGAAGGATGGATAGGAACTAATAATCACATGCCAATGCTGAATCGCCTACTTCATTAAGCCTTTTGAAGATGAAGTACTCGGTGACATGGCATCGCTTTCCGTAGTCGATGCCTTGTTTGAAAAACCTTATGTATGGGATCAACATGGTACGCATCAGTCATGACCTCATAAGGTGATTGTCAAAATCTGGAATCAATAGTATGGCATACGAGAGAGACAACCCACATCAACAGTTGCTATGATATATGCCATACACACAAAGAATCTTATCAATCATGCTCAAAAGTTCGTATTAATCATGATAAAGGATCAACATTCTAGGAAGACTGCAACAACAATTCAACTCACTGACCATCGTAGCTCCCAACAACAACAACAGATCAACGACATTCTTGAGGAATACCAAAACGTATTTGAAGCACCAAACATCGTACCTCTGCATTGTCAGGTAAAAACACTCCATTGAACTTTTTCTTGGTTCTTCATTACTTAACACATCTGTTTACAAAAGATCCATTCTCAAGAAAGAAGAGATTCTCAGGCAAATCCGGGATTTGATCGACAAGGGTCATATCCACCCTAGCTCCTCTCCTTGTGGAAGTCCAATCGTCTTAGTTCCAAAGAAAGACAAGACTTGACGCATGTGCATCGACTATCGAGATCTCAAAAAAATGTCAGTAAAGAACAAATACCCTCTTCCACGGATAAATGAACTCATCGACAGTCTGGAAGGCTCTAAGTTCTTTACGAAACTCGACCTCAAGTCAAGATACCACCAGATTCGAATCAAGTCCACCGATGTATGGAAAACGAATTTCAACACCAAGGAAGGAATTGTTTGAATGGTTAGTCATGCCTTTCGAATTAACCAATGCACCTGCAACCTTCATGAGATATATGGATGACCTTCTACGACCTTTCATCAGTAAGTGTGTCACTGTCTATCTCGACGATATCTTGATTTTCAGTCGATCATGGGAAGAACATGTCAAACAACTTTGGCAAGTCTTCAATACTCTCCAACAACATTGACTATATTTGAACATTAACAAATGCTCATTTGCGATGACCAACATCAAATATTTGGGGTATGTAATTGACTCTGTAGGAATTCATGTCGACCCAAAAAAAGTACAGATCCTCAAAGAGTGACCCATTCCTCAAAACATTCATGAACTAAGACGTTTTCTTGGTTTGGAGAATTTCTATCGACGATACATACTTGGCTTCAACCACATTGTATGGCCTTTGAATCAGTTGACGAAAGGAAATGGGAAAATTGTCTTCAAATGGACACCAACACAACAACAAGATTTTGAACAACTCAAAAATAAGCTTTGTACTGCACCAGTACTTGTGTTACTTTATTTGCATCAGCCTTTTGAGATTGAGATGGACACATCGGACTATGCTCTCGGCATAGTGATCATTGACTAAGGTCACACAGTCGTGTTTCATTTTGATACTTTCAGCGATACTATTAGAAGGTACTCGACATATGAGAAAGAACTGTACGCCATTGTGCAATCTCTTAAGAAATGGAGACACTACATTCTTGGAAAGGAAACGGTCATCCTCACTGACCATAAGCCTTTGCAGTTGGCTCCATCCCAATAAAAACTACAGACAACTTGACAACTCAAGTGGATTAATTACCTACAACAATTTCAGTTGGAAATTAAGTATCGGAAAGGCAAAGCCAATTCCGCACATCGATTGTCTCAGCATACCACCCATTACTCTACTATCTACAGTGATGAGTATGTAGGATTATGACACCACTACTTGGCCACAATTGTATTTAGTAGACCGTTACTTATCCACAATTTATCGACAACTTCAGGATGACACGTTGTCTACTATCAACTACTTCCTGAAGGGCACCTTGCTATACAAGCTTGGACAGCTTTGTGTACTGACTGGTGAGCACCAAAAAAATATCATTTGGGATGCGCACTACAACAATACTATAGGACATTTTTGAGTAATAAAAACACTTGTTATCCTCTAAAAGTACTTTTACTGGTCTTCACTTAAATATGATGTCAACAAGTACATTCGATTGTGCGTAGTTTATGCCATTGCTAAACCGTTGAATTGACAACAAGGACTGTACACACCCTTTCCAGTTCCTAGTCGACCATGGGAATTTATTTCTATGGACTACTTGACGGGATATCCTACTACCAAACATCAACATGACATGATCTTAGTAGTAGTCACCAAATTTTCCAAGATGGATATACTCATACCATGCAAGAAGACTACGACAACACAACAGACTGCCCAACTCTTCTTTGAACGTGTGGAAACATTATGGCCTCCCACCGACCATTATTTCTGACAGAGATGCTAGATTTGTCAGCACCTTTTGGAAAAATATTTGGAAAAATCTTGACACGAGACTCTCTTTGTCGACAACCTTCCATCCATAGACAGATGGACAAGCGAAAGTTGTAAATCGCTTGGTAGTACAATTGCTTCACATGTACAACCACAGGCATCGTTAAACATGGGATGAAAACCTTCCATACATCCATCACAACTACAATCGTGCTCAACACAATTCCATGGGAAAGATTCCATTTGATATATGTTACGGATTTCAACCCTCAGCGCCTATCAACTTAATTAGTTCCTCGACACACTCAAACAACACTGACTTCGAAGGACGAGAATTGGAGAAAGCATTGAATTTCAGAGATCAAATCTACAAAATCCAGAAGAAAGCACAGGAAATGTTGCAATGAGCTAATGAAAAATCTAAGGCCTGACACGACAAGCATTGTATTCCTCATTCATTACAAATGGGGATCATGTATGGTTACATCTAAAGAAGGAGCGCTTCACTAGTCCATACAGAAATATGAAATCTTTGCGATATGGTCCATATAGTATCCTTAAACATAATGGAGAAAATGATTTTCATCTCGACATTCCTGCATGCCTTGGCCTACATCCAGTTTTCAATGTATATCTACTTCGACCATACCATGGACCATTGTTGGAACAGAACGACTTGCAGATAGCAGAACCCGAAGACATCCATCCAGATGTTCAAGAACCTCTTCTTTGTGACACCAATGTGGGACGACGCATACGCCATACAAGGACGAACTTGATTCCCTTGTTTCAAGTGTCTAAATATGGACAACTCCCCATGTAAGGAAAATGGTACTCTACCACTGAAATATCCTACAAGTTTTCTTGACTGAACGAATACACAATGGAGACCATTGTTTCTTAAGGAAGGAGAAATGATCCAACCAGAAGTTGGCATGTTGTTGAACTTTGAAAAATTCTAGCACTTTGACTGCTTTGACAGGTTCCACATCGGCTTCGACAAATCCGAACCTTGACACAACCGACCTCGACAGGTTTTGCATGACTGTCGAACATCGACAGAATTACTCTGTTCTCCAATCGTCTGCAATGGCTGAACTTTTGAACCATTATAACTTCTTGTAACTGAACATAATGGGTAGTCACCCAAACGTCTCAGTATTGTATATAAGCATGTACACTAATGTAATATACAGTATTCTGATTCCTCCATCTTTCATGGAGAAGAAGTAAAAAATTGGTTTGAATTCTTGCATATTGTCTTTTCGTATACCTTATGTCGACCTAAGTGTATTTTTTGCTTTACTTGTTCTTCTTATATGCTTCCACCATAACAGTATTCGACTCATTCAATCGATTGTTGTCCCCAATGTGCACCTGGGAACGACCTGGATCAATTAAAGGGGATTTTGGGTTGTACTTTTCATGTACTATTGTTGAACTATGAATGAGGAAAAACCAGTGGACTAGTGACTCTACATAATACTCTATCATATTGGTGAATTTTTTTTAACTATTTCATTCTTTGTCATATATGGAGTAAGATCCTATAGATCTCTAAATCGACTATTCCAACATATTTATTTTCGTTGCTTCATACACTATTTATGTCATAATGTACTCTAAATGGGTAGTGAAGTCGGAATGATATAAATAACATGACTATTCTAATATTTATTATTTCATTATGCCAATTTTTTATCTACATCCCAAATCGTCTGTCTAAATTATGAGTATGGATATTCGATGGATATTCAATTGTTTATCTGCATCCTAAATCATCTGTCTAAATTCTGAATATAGATATGGAAGTGAAAAATCTTCTTATTCCTCAAAATATCTCCAACATTACAACTTAATATCCACTCCACATATTTCATCCCAAAGTATTACAAAGATAATCACAATGATACAATTATTTTCAACCTCTTTCCCAAAGGATTCCCCTCACCTATATTCTATACCATGAGGTATAGAAGAATAACATCTCTCTTTTACATGTGGGGTGAATGATTTTCCACCTCTTTATATGATGAATGGTAAAAGGAGTATTTTTCTCCATTATAAATGTGGGATAACTAGATATTATAATATTAAGAGTTGTTTTGTTTGATTTTTCCTTTCAATGCATCTTACGACATCAACTAGACATCATTACACATGTAATTATTAAAATTGCACGTTCCAACACCCCCCATTTATGGATACATGAACAACGTATAGAAGGAGGAATATGTCATCACATCAACTACCCCCCTTGAAGACAACTCCCCACATACCCAACAAACTACGAAGATACACGAATTTTGCCTATGTCATGGATTTGGTGAAGATATCAGCTACTTGGTTTTCTATGGGATAATACTCCAAAATAATAATGTCATCCACAACAAGATATTGAATGTAATGAGTATCCAAGTCAATGCATTTATTTTTGGAGTGATACATTGAACTGTACACAAGTTAAATTACACTCTATTGTCACATCTCAACTCAGTAGGAAACTTTTGTACTAGACCAAGCTTTGTCAAAACATGTTGGATCCACGCTGCTTCTTTAGTTGACTTGTACTTTGCTTCACAAGAAGAAAGAGAGAGACTTCTCAACTTTTTACTAGACCATGAAATTGGACCTAAACCAAGCTGAAAGATATGCCTTGCAGTATATATTCTATCTAAAGTATCCCCTGCTCAATCATAATCTAGATAACCAAGGAGTGAGACTATAGCCCTGCTAGAATAGAACAAACCATAATGCAATGTCCCCTGTAAATCCATAAGAATCCTCTTTGTTGTTGTCCAATGAATTCCGTGAGAAATTTGCATAAATATCGAAACCATGTTAACTGCAAAAGAGATATCTGGTCTAATGTGTGTAAAATATGTAAAACTTCCCACAAGCTGACAATACAACGTCGCATCAACAAGAGGAGTAACACAATAAAAAATTAACTTTACACCGGACTAAAATAGTGAAGGTGAATACTTACAATCACTCATACAAAACTAAGAAATCAAATATAACACATACTTAGGCTAAGACAATAAAATACCATTTGCCATATGCCAAATCTGTAGACCCAAAAACAATTTCATAAGCCTAAAGTGATCATTTCAAATTCACTTTTAAGATTATCCTTCATTTCTTGTATGAAAGTAAGTTGGTTTCCAGTAATAATAAAATCATCCGCATAAAGTACAATTATGAGAACATCATCATAAAGTGCTTGACATATAGATTTGGATTAGATACACACCACTTAAAACCATTCTTCAAGAAATAAGCATTGATCTTTTGATACCAAGATCTATGTGCTTGCTTACAACCATTTAAAGACTTGTTCAATTTACATGTCGAACTTGAAGTTTCAGCAGTAATAAAGCCATGTGGTTGTTACATATAAACACCTTCACTAAGATCAACATTCATGTGGAAGAATGTAACTTCGGAAGATATTATTATTGTACTTTTATTGTATTATTGTTGTACTTCCTTCAAGATATGTTATTAATGTACGTGGTCATGTAAATGTACTTGAAAGAACCAATGAAACCATTCCTTTGTAAGTCAAGTCAATAGTACCCACAATAAATATTATATAAGTGTTATTTTGAGTCTCCCTAGGAGGTCAGCCCTGTTTAGAGCAACAAGTCGGCCCAGTTAGGTAAAAAGGTCACTCACTTGATTCATATAAATGGATAAGGCGCTCCTCTCATTTGGACACACTTCTCACTCAAGAAAGTGCACAATAGAGAGAAAGAAAGTCTCTTTGGAGAGGAGATGTAGCTGCTATTGTCTTTGGGTTTCATCCTATCATGGTTGGAATTGCACTTGGTGACGGAATATATACTAAATAAATTGTTGGGATTTGTCCCTTGTGGTTTCCAAGATGAAAATATTTGTTTTATTTTTTCTTGTTGTGCTTGTCTTTCTTTTAGTGATCCTAATGCTATGGTTATGATGAAATGATGCTAAATGTTTAAATCTATTGTATAACCATTAAAATTCTAACATGGTATCAGAGCTACCCTGAAAGAAGTCTTTGTGCAGATGTAACTAACAAAAGTTGGAAACTAGGGTTTCATATTGCAAGCACTTCCATCCATAGATCAGTTGAAAAAGGAGGACCATCTAACTCACCCTAGGAGGGTGCATCTTTCTGTGGAGATAGTTTCCAGTTCTGTGGATTTTCAATTTTTAACATAATATCACTACTGCCTTGAAAACTAAGGCATCAAATATTTTGCAGTTCTGTCCACATAAACGGGAAAAGGAGTACACTGGTCAACTTTCCTTGAGGAGGTGCATCTTTCTATCCAATCATATTTGCAAGTCACCAAGGTTGAAAAATTAGGATTTCTCTGTCAAACCCTATGTCCCCCAGAAGCAGTTTTCTAGAAAGGCATTGGAGTAAACATCTAGTTGAAGCACTCTCATTGGTAAGTTCTATTCTCTCTATTTCCATTTGAGGTTCTCATTTTTATCAATATGACAAACAGTACCAAGCTTGAAGGAGCTGAGAACTTTTGGGCATGGAAGTATAGAGTGCTTATTATACTAGAAGAGCATGACTTGGAGAACTATGTCAAAGAAGAATTTTCGCATCCAGAGGGAGATGAGGACAAAGATAAGCATAAGAAGAACTTAGTAAAACCCAAGAGGATGAGTGCAAATTCTATCAAGGACCATTTGATCCCAAATGTATAATCCTTGAATACTCCCAAGGAGATGTTCGATGCATTGACTAGCTTATTTGAAGGAAATAATATTAACAGGAAGATGAAATTGAGGACTCAAATCAAGGGTGTGAAGATGCAGATCTCAGAAAGCATTCAATTTTACTTCACAATGGTCTCCCAGATCATGGAACAACTAGAAGCTATTAGAGACAACATTGAAGAAGCAAAAGTGGTGATGACCACCTTCAATGATCTCCCAAGATCATGGGAATTTTTCATTCAAGGAATTTGTGATAGAAGAAGGCTTTTAATAGGTTATGGGAGAAATGAACACAAGAATAGGCTATATTAGTAGCAAGAGAAGAAAAGCTAAGTGATGATGAAAATCAATCCCTAACATCTCTACCAAGAAGGGGAAGAACAAGAAGAAGAAAAAATCTCACAAGAAGAAAATATTTCCAAAGGAACTCTCATAGCCCAGATGTTTCACTTGTCTTCATGTCTCATGATGTCTCATGTGACATCTAGAGAAACAAAGAGGAATCATACACACTCTAGTTATGTGGCATAATCATGTGACATTATTAATGCATATCCTTCTAGCTATGAAGAAGAAGCCGAGAAGAAATACTGGAAGGATGTTATGATCGAAGAGTACCTATCGATCATGAAGAACGATGTCTGAGATGTGATTCGGAGACTTGAATGGAATTCGGTAGTGTATTCTAAGTGGATCTATAAGATCAAGCATGAAGCAGATGGAAGCATCAAGAAACACAAGGCAATATTTGTGGCTCGTGGATCCCCCCAAAAAGAGGGCATAAATTATGAGGACACTTTTTCTCCTGTAGCTAGATACACTTTGATTAGAACTATTCTTCCAATAGCTATAGTGATGAAGTGGAAGGTATATCATATAGATGTAAATACTTCCTTCTTGAATGGAGTAGTAGAAGAGGAAGTGTATGTGGAGCAACCACTAGGATTTGAGACACATGACAGAGAGACACATGTGTGCAAATTAAAGAAGGCCTTTTACGTACTGAAGCAGACACCCAGGACATGGTATGATAGGATAGATGGGTTTCTGAGGAGCTTGGGATTTACCAAGAGTAAAGCATATTCCAACCTTTACTTCAAGGTTGATGATGGGAAACTAGAGATACTATTGTTTTTTGTAAGTGATATGTTCCTAACATGTCATGAGAAGCTCATAGAAAAAACGAAGAAGAGGCTTTCCATAGAGTTCGAAATGAAAGACCTGGGTGTGATGGACTATTTCTTAGGTCTTGAGGTGTGGCAGAATCTAGATCAAATTTTCCTTATCCAAGGAAAATATGTGGTAGATATCTCGAAGATATTAGGGATGATGGATTGCAAGGCCATGGCCACACTGATGGCATCGAACTTGAAGTTGTTGTGAGATCCTAATTAAGAGACATTTGATGCCACAGTCTACAGGAAGATGATTGGTTTGTTAATGTGCTTGATCAATACGAGGCCATATATTTTCTTTGTTGTGAACACTTTGAGTCAGTTTATGGTAGAGTTGAGACGTGTTCACTTAATTGCATCAAAGCATGTGATGAGGTACCTATAGGGTACGATTCATCATAGGATCTTCTTGTAGGGATCTGTCGACTCATATTGGGATGGTAGTGCTACATATATGAAGATCACTTTAGGGTGCTACTTTAATTTGGGGTCTGACATGATTTCTTGGTTCAACAAGAAGCAGACCAATGTAACATTAAGAACAGTCGAAGAAGAGTATATTGCAGCTTGTTCAGCAAGTTGTGAGGCAGTGTGGCTTTGAAAGCTACTTACAGGATTGTTCGATGTCGAGTTAGAGACAACTTGTGTGTACTGTGACAACCAAAGTGTGTGAAGTTGTCTGAAAACCTAGTGTTCCATGACAAGTCGAAGAACATCGAGATCATGTATCACTATATCCAAGATATGGTGCAGAGAGGAGCAATGAAGCTCTAATATATTGTGGCAGACGAGCAAATAACGGATGTATTGACCAAGCCTCTGGCGAGAGTGAATTTTGAGTACTTCAAGGAAAAGATTGGAGTTGTTCAGATTGGTTTCCATCGCAAGAGGGAGTGATAAGTCTCTATGGCCCTCACATCCAACATGAAAAATGGTTGGCTCTGTGGAGGAAGAGTGGTATTCACATACAACATGAAAAAGCGTCGGCTCTATGGAAGACGTATGAGACTTGCATCCAATATGAAAAATGACTGACACTCCAGAGGTGTACACCCAGTCTGAAAAAGGACTGGTCATTGTATGGGGTGATCCCAACTTGGATAATTGTATCTCTATGGTTGTATCTCCTAGGGGTGATCCAAACTTGGTTGGTTGTATCTCTTAGGGTAGTTCCCATAGTCACATGTAGGCTCCCCAATGAACTGGGTTGACATGGTGCATGTTGTTAGATTTAGGATCCCCGATGGAATGGGTTGAGCTAGTGCATGTATTACATGTAGGGTCCCCGATGGACTAGGTTGAGCTGGTGCATGTAGGTTCCCTGATGGATTGGGTTGAGCTAGTGCATGTATTACATGTAGGGTCCCCGATGGACTAGGTTGAGCTGGTGCATGTAGGTTCCCTGATGGATTGGGTTGATCTTGTGCATGTGTTACATGTAGGCTCCCTGATGGAATGGGTTCATCTGGTGCATGTGTTACATGTGAAGAGATGGCTCAACTGTGTTGGCTCTCTGATCGACTGGATTGAGTTGGTGCATGTTGACTAGTTGTATCACCGATGGTAGATTCCAACATGGTTGGTCGTATCTCTAAGACTAGACCCCAATGTGGTTGGTTGTATCTCTGAGGGTGAATCCCAATATGACTAGTCATATCATTGAGGGTAGATCCCAATGGAGTGGGTACTATCACTGAGATGAGGGTAGCACCCAGCATGAAACAGGGATAGCGCCGCACCAATATGAGGATTACATCCATCATGAAAAGGTGTTGACTCTGTAGAAATTTTGATCATGTATATATTTGAGAGACGTCACAAGTAAATGGATTGAGTACCAAGTTGCAATAACAGTGATGATTTCCAATGATGATATTCAATGATGAGATCCAATGATGATGTCCAATGATTATATCTAGTGAAGAGATCCATTGATGATGTCTAGACTTGATATCCAGTGATGATGTCTAGTTTCAAGTGAAAAGAACCACTGATAATGTTCAGGGATGATGATCGTGACAGAAGAATACCTTCCTTGTTAAGAGGGAGTGTTGAAGAATGTAACTTCAGAAGATATTATTGTTATACTTTTATTGTATTATTGTTGTACCTCCTTCAGGAGATGTTATTGATGTACTTGGTCATGTAAATGTACTTGAAAGAATCAATGTAACCCTTATTATGTAAGTTGGGTCAATGGTACCCACAAGAAATATTATATAAATGTTATTTTGAGTTTCCCTAGGATTTTTGCCTGGATTAGAGCAATAAGTCAACCCAATTAGGTAAAAAGGCCACTCAGTTGATGAGTATAAACAGAGAGGGAACTCCTCTCATTTGGACACACTTCTAATCACTCAAGTAAGTGCACAATACATAGAAAGAAAGAGGATAGATGGAGAGGAGATATAATTGTTATTGTATTTGGGGTTCATCCTATTTTGGTTGGCATTGCACTTGGTGATGAAATTTATACTAAATAAGTTGTTTGGTTTTCTCCCTTGTGGTTTCCCAAAGGAAAATATTTATGTTCTTTTGTCTCGATGCACTTTTATTTGTTTCAATGATCCTAATGCTATAGTTATGATGAAATGATGATAAATGTTTAAATATCTTGTATAACCATTAAAATTCTAACAATTCAAAAAAACACTCTCCAAATCCATTTGGTGTATTTCCCACTAATACGAGTGAAAGAATAGTTATTATTGTGTTCATTTTAGCAACTAAAGAAAAAATTCCAATATAATTTATATTGTTTTGTTGAGAGAATCCCTTTTCTACTAAAGGAACTTTGTTTTTCAATATGTCTGTCTGTAGTAAACCATTAGAGAAAATTTCAACTCAAAATGGGCCTTTTAACTCTAATTCCAATTCCATGTCATAATGTGTTAGCCAATGAAATTGCTTTAAATTTGAAATACCGTATAGGTCTTAACACTTTTTTAATATAAATTTGGGGATAGGTATCATAACAAAACTACTTTTTTTGTTTGTATTTTTGACATATCTTCCCGTGTTTTTATTCAAATTTCAATTGGGAGAGCTCGTTGGACGTAGAATTTAATTCCGCATCCAACGAGCTCTCCCGATTGAAATTTGAGTAAAAACATGGAGAGATATGTTGAAAATACAAACAAAAAAGTAGTTTTTTTATTTTCTTCCTCCAAAATAAATAAATATTATTTTATTATTTTATTAATTTTTTTTAGGAGGCCCATTTTGAGTTGGAATTTCCTCTAATGTTTGTTTTATATATCATACTTACATCCGACTAAGTTATTTCTAAGAAGAAGGGGAACACAAGTCTAAGTCTTGTTTTTCATTATCGAGTCATACTCAGTTTGCATGGATTTCACCCATTCATGCTTATATTTGGATTGATGACAAGTAGAAGGATCATTTGTGGCCAAAAATTTAGTCACAAGAGCAAATTCAGATCTACTTCTAGAGTATTGGAAGGAATACCAATCTCAGAACCTTCAAATTCAGGAGTTTTCTTAGCCCAATCAAGAAGAGAAGTAGTGGTGAGACCCATACTAGCATCTTTAGAACATTCAAGTGGAGCACTTGAATAAGAGGGTGAACTAGGATCAATAATAGGCATAGAAGGAGAGGAACAAGTAACAAATATAGAAGTAATAAAAGGTGAAGGAAAATTCAAGGTAACATGAGCTTCAATAGATTCAAGAGGAGAGACTTCATCAAAGTGAACATATCACCTAATAATAAAACCTTGGGTAAAGGGATAAAACAACCTGTACACTTTAGAATCCTCACAATAACCAATGGAAATACATTTGTGAGACTTAGGTTCTAACTTTTTTCATTTTTCATTCAAGATATGAGGCCAACATTCACTACCAAATATTTTTAAGTCACTAAATATATCAAGTTTTATTCCATTCCATTTTTCCTCCAGAGTAACCTACAAAACAACTTTAGGAGGAAATATATTCAAGATATAGTTAGCACAACAAATAGCATCATTCCAAAGTGTTTATCTAATCCTTTAGACTAAAGCATACATCTAGCCATTTCAACCAAAGTTCTATTCTTTCTTTCAACTACCCCATTTTTTCGAGGTGCATAAGGAACAATCTTTTGATGTTGAATATCATGCTCAAATAAATATGCATTAAATTCATTTTTAATGAAACCCCCCACCCCTATGAATTCTCAAAGTCTTAATACTTTTTGAGAAATACGAAATGTTTCAATTTTATGTTTCAAAAAATAAACCCAATATAAAAGTAAAAAAATAGACCGCATGAGACAAAGAATGAGTTTCAAGAGGACCACAAATATACGTATGAATTAGTTGCAATGGTTCTTTAGTATGCCAAGATTTACCTTTCTCAAACATTTCCTTATGATGTTTGCCAAGAAAAAAACCTTCACAAATACCTTTAGTGGAAGAAATTTAAGGTAATCCATGTACCATTTTAGACATCATTTGTTTTTTACCATAATTCAAGTTACCTAATCTTTCATTCCATAATTTGCTTGGTTCATCAACGTGAGAAACATAGGAAAAAAAGGGTTGAATTTTACTTGAATTAAAACCAGTAAACTTATATAATCCAACATTATGATCAACAAGGCTAGAAGAATACATTTGTGAGACTTTGGTTCTAACTTTTTCCTTTTTTCATTCGGGATAGAGGCCAACATTCACTACCAAATATTTTTAAGTTACTAATATCAAGTTTTCATCCATTCCATTTTTCCTCAAGAGTAACCTACAAAGCAACTTTAGTAGGAACTCTATAAAATATATAGTTAGCACAACCAAATAGCATCATTCCAAAGCGCTTATATAATCCTTTAGAATAAAGCATACATCTAGCCATTTCAACCAAAGTTATACTCTTTCTTTCAACTACCCAATTTTTTTGAGGTGTATAAGGAACAGTATTTTGATGTTGAATATCATGCTCAGATAAATATGCATTAAATTCGTTTATAATGAATTCCCCCCCCTATGAATTCTCAAAGTCTTAATACTTTTTGAGAAATATGAAAGGTTTCACTTTTATGTTTCAAAAAATAAATCTAATATTTCCGACTATAATCAACAATAAAAGTAAGAAAATAGACTGTAT
Source organism: Pseudotsuga menziesii (assembly GCA_001517045.1). Classification (NCBI taxonomy): domain Eukaryota; kingdom Viridiplantae; phylum Streptophyta; class Pinopsida; order Pinales; family Pinaceae; genus Pseudotsuga; species Pseudotsuga menziesii. The sequence goes on from LPNX010616124.1 coordinate 137,859, forward strand.
GAGACAAAGGAGTTTCAAGAGGACCACAAATATAAGTATGAATTAGTTGCAATGGTTCTTTAGCATGCCAAGATTTACTTTTATCAAACATTTCCTTATGATGTTTACCAAGAACACAACCTTCACAAACACCTTTAGTGAAAGAAATTGAAGGTAATCCATGTACCGTTTTAGACATCATTTGTTTTTCCCCATAATTCAAGTTACCTAATCTTTCATGCCATAATTTGTCTAGTTCATCAACGTGAGCAACATAGGAAAAAAAGGGTTGAATTTTACTTGAATTAAAACCAATAAACTTATATAATCCAACATTATGATCAACAAGACCAGAAGAAACAATTTTGAAGGTTTTTTTTTTTATATCTCTTAACACATACTTATCAACCCAAGATTCAAATTTATAACACTTTTGACATGCAGGGTAACAAAGTCTAAAGCTCGAAAGCACCAAAGGTACCTCAAAATCCCCCAGATACGAAGAAGATCCTAGAAATATCTCTGACGCTGCACAGAGAGTGGCAAGGGGCTATTTCCACCACAAACGTGTACGATGCCTCATGCTTAACTCCTGTGTAAGAGGAGCCTCCTGAGAACACTAATGATATCAAGGATTTCTCTTCTCACATGGACAAACACCTAATTGTTTTGTTTTGTAGTCATGGAAAAATTTACTCACGACACCCTATTCCAAAACTCTACAACCTAAGCTTGTTGGTGCACCTCTATCAAATAAAAAGTGTAATCCATTTTAAGTTAAGCGTCAATTTTAAGGGTTGTGATTACTCAAGGGTAATGACCTTGCAACTAGCAGTATTATGATTCAGAAGTGAAATAAATATGCACACCTAAAAAACAATGCCAAGTGCAATTTGTTTTTAAACATGAAAAAGGGGGCATGCCACTACATGAAATGCACAAATTTCTTTCATTTCCAAATACCAATGCAATCCTTCCTATATGAAATCCTAAACACTACTCTCATCCAAGCAATCCAATGTAAGTACCTCCTTAAATCCATATGTAAGATGCAAGTAAGTATTTGACTATAAAAATATTTTGTTTTTTCAATAAAAAGAATGAAAATGTAATAAAAGTCATTAAAATTCTCAGTTTCTGCACCAAGCATCAAACACAAGCCAAGCAAGACATCGAGATAAAAATACTAATGCACTAATGGAAAAAAAAAGGAGATAAATGTCTAAAACTACTTTCAAAGAAATATCAATGAAAAAGATGCCTTTGGTCACAATAGAAGCAGTCAATAGACAACATAGGAATCTGGGAAGACTCGACCACACTCACAATCCACCCAACAACTTTTCACATCAAGAACTCAACCAAAAGGGAGGATGCACGCAACTATTCAATGAACAGTAGAGTATGTACGCGATTAGGTAGAGCACAGACTGTGTATATAAGCGACTGTACATACTTTGACCCGCGTATATAGAGAAAAAAGTGGTAAAAAGCAGGCCAAGGGTCAAACCAATCTAGGGTAATGTCAATGGATGAGCATACTACTAAATGCGACACAAAAATGGAGAGAAAAAGAGCGCAAATAGAGTGAAAAAATGCACCCACAAACCTACCAAAAATGAAAATCCCTAGTGGATTCGCCAACTCTGTTACAAAGAAAACTTCATATGGCTTGGGGTGGACCGCAACAGACAGTATGACACCAAAATTCAATTCATTTATATATTCAAAAGAGATAAATGATGCTAACACTAAGGGATGAAAGGCGTACCTTATTCTGGATGATTGAAGAAGATCATCGTTGAGCTTTCAATCATACTTGCATCTACATTCCATTCTCAACAACAACGAAACAAATAAGCATGATAGATATTAAGTGTTAGACCTACTCTAGCATATACAAATCCAATATATATAATCAAAGGTAACTACATCCATGGATAAGAATATTCATAGTCACACATACAATGGACGAGAAATGGATATTTCTATTAATTATGAATAGAGATATAAGTAACAAACTTTGTCGACACCTCGTCGGAATCGAGAAACCAAGTCCTCCATTTGCGCCTCCATCACTTCAATCCTCCATATCAATGGCAAGCTCACAAGATAATGGAAAGCTTGGGAAGAGCATCAATGGGTGCTCAAAGGACAAAGGGATGCAGACTCAAGTATGCAAGAATGGGTCATAAATCCACTATGGTTTCTTTGCTCTCAAAATTCCCTTCCTCTAATGCATCCAAGTAGCTCAATATATATCCCTTCAATGGGAAGTGAAGGGTCGAGTCGAAGCATTTCCAGGCATATGGAAGGCCAAAGTTCAAGTTATTAGTGACTTGATGAGGAACACTCCAAATATTTTATTTTTGAGAATATTTCTTGATGTATGCGTGTCATAGTGGAGCAATATGCGTGTACACACCGTCTATAAGCTAGTGACCTGCGTATACCAATAAATAGGTATTTTTTAATGGTATTTTGGGAGCATCAAAGTAATATTGAGCAAAGGGGGTCTAAAGAGTCTACATTTGGACAGGGATGGGCCATAAAAACATGATCTACCAAGTGTGGTAAAATCAATTATAACAAGGGGTTGAGATCTAGCTCCACTTCCACAAGCAATAGAATGCAGCTGATGAAGAGAATGTTGCTCTTTTTGTTAAGAGCAAGAAGAAGGGAAAAAAAGAATTGAGCAAAGTTCAGTGTTTTTGCTTGCATCCAGTATGGCCACTTTGCTTCTCAGTGTCCTCAGAAGGAGGAGGAGGATACAATTTTTGCAGCTTCAACAGAAGTAGAGGACTTTGCAAGAATATTCGAGAAGGAGTTCTTGTTGTTCTCCCTTATTTCTAGTGTCGGTAGTCATGGAGTTGTTCAGAATGGTAGTTGATATATTGACAATGGAGGCTCTCGTCATATTACCGGAATATGGCATATATTATGTATCATTTCTGAGACTGGTCCTGACCGGTTTCTTCAGTCAGAAGGGGGGCAGACACATACAGTGCGAGGAGTTGAAAATGTCAGATTCAAGCTTAATCATGGAGAATACATCGAGCGGGATGGGGTTCTCTTTGTTCCAGGGATGAGGGTTAACTTTCTCTCGGTCTCATCCTTGGAGGATGCAGGGTATTCGACATTGTTCTAAAAAGGACATGTGTACATATTTCCAGATAGAGATGATTTGGGACATGTTTATATATACTCATAGAGAGTGGAACTGATTGATCCACAGTTGATTGGTGATCGGTTCTGTGAGTTGTACAAGTTCAGTTTACATCCCACGGTTGATGCGTCGAACGAGGAGCAAGAGGTTGTAGTGGCACCAAGGTTACAGTATCGAGTTCCAATGGAAGAGAGGGAGTCTCTTCTGAGTACCATAAGGGGGCTCAGCCAGTATGAGCAGACCGATGCTCAAGATTAGAGAGTGGATTCTCCTAGGAGCTCAGGGTTTAGGGTGGCTTCCAGGAATTTATCTTCATATTCAAGTTCAGTCAAGTAGTAGTGTTAGTTCCAGTTCATAGGGTGCTCCTTCTATGAAGAGTGTGATAGATTTGAAGATAGGACCTGATGATGATGGCAGTGAATACCTCCCTCACTAAGAGGGAGTGTTAGCTATATATCTATAGAGGCACTTTGCATGTTTTTGTCTTGTATGCGGAAGTGAGCATGCACTAGCTAAGCTACTTGACTTTGTAATGGTGTTTTATAAAGTTTTAAAGTGACTCCTATGTAATGGGACTTTTTATAAAGTATTCCCTTGTTTTAATTTTATAAAGTGACTTTATGAGAAAAAGTGCACTTATTTCATTAAGTAAACGGTGACTTTATTAAAATTAAATGTAACCAATTTTGGAGGGAAAGCTTCTCAACCATTGATCATGTAAAGGCAAGATTAAATCTTGGTTTTTGGATTTCAGGATTGGGGAAGGTAAAAAGTCACTTTCAAGTTATAAGAGAGAGCATAGGGTACTATGCAAGACAAGGAAATCATTTTACAAGAGTGAGCATTTGGCTAGGTTAATTTTCAGAGATAGAAGGAGTTGTTTTCTCAAGTGGACACAAATCCTGAGGAGCTGGGCATGCATCCCAAGAGATTTTTTTAGTTGGGTCGTACAGTGTAGACTATTGTACCATACTGCTGGTTGTATTATACCTTTCTCGATGCATGCAAATCGAGGTCATACATGTTGAATGGATTTTTTGGGCACATAAATAGAGGAGGTTGTACAACCTGTACGGATTTGTTGGGCATGAAAATTGAGGAGGTTGTACAAGCTGTACATATTTGTTGGGCACACAACTCGAGGAGGGTTGTTGTGGCGAAGAACGTACAAGCCAGACTGCTATATGGGCATACAAATCAAGGAGGGTTGTTGTGGTGGAGACTGTACAGGTCGTATTGTTATATGGGCATGCAAATCGAGGTGCTGCACATTTCCTGAGGTGTTGGTACAATCATTAAATGATGAAGTAAAGGCTATTGTAAATTGATATTTTCTCGAAAAATGATGAAATAAAATTCTATTGGACTGGTTTTTCCAGGGTCATATTGACCAAAATTTCTGTTGTTTTATTTTATTTTTTCTCAATAATAGACTTAGTTTTTCATTGTTTCAGCTTCATGGTTATTGGGTTTTTTACATGTGAAGTATTTTTACTTAATCATAGTTTAAAGTCTGAAATCTAGGTACTAAGTGTTTGACAAAAGTCTGATTTTTTGTCAAATTTCTACATGTAGTAGTTGGTTTTCAATGAGCATTAAAAGCTCAAGTCTAGATCTCCCCTTTGCCACCCTTGGACGCATGCCAAACCACATGAACGGCCATCGTTTAGATATGGAAAGTCTCATGTATTAGTTGGAGCAGGTCAAATTGGGAAGTCTCGAGACCTTTATAAATTCTATGTCCATTTAAGGGAGGAGAGGCAAGGCTATGTTAGGCAAGGACGAGCGCAAAGTTGTTGATAACCTAGAACCCCAATTCATGGTTGTAGAGGATGACACATGAGAAAGAATGATGGGAGAAAGCATGGAGTTAAAGAATTATATGGCAGATTATAGGAAAATATTGTGTTGTGTTTGACATGTCGAAGGAGGCCTTGGATGAAACCAAAAAATCCTTGTTGATATCATGGCACTAGACTCTCGAGTAGATGATATCGAAGGGTTTACCCGGTGCAGGCAAGCAAGGTGAAAGACATTCAACATAAGCTACAGGATATGGAAAGGGTCCAAGTTACCATGCATAGGGAGATTCATAAGAACATTGTCGACTTGAAGAACATGCAACAAATGTAGTGTTCGACTATCAATGAAAGAAACGAGAACCAATTCACCCAACTAAAGGAAATTTTAAATGAAATTCAAGTTGAATTGGAAGTGCTTGGTAGAGGAAACAATGACGCCAGGGCCTAGGAAAGAAAAGGACTCTCTAATGGAGGAAACTTCCATAGTGCAAGCGATCAAAGGAGCCAAGCAGCACCAAGAATGACTCCCTTAGTTCTCCAATATATTTTATGATTATGTTTTTTTCCTGTATTTATGTATACAATTTGTAAGAATATATATTGTAAGAGGAAGAAGCATAGGGACTAAAAACCATCTCTTTTTTGTATATCAACGAGAGCTTAATGAAGGAAAATATGGCCCTCACTTATCATGTTTAGCTCTATTTTTTGAACTTCTATAAGCATGCCTATAAGCGGTTTGTATACTCAATTTAATACAAAAAAATTCTCGTTCTTGTTTAAAAAAAATATTACCACCATGGTTTTCAATAGAATTCTTCTAATCACTAAACAAATTAGCCTAAAGATGTATCTCTATTGGTCCAAGGTTAAATCACATTATTTTATGATAAAAACATTTCTCGATCAATTGATCTACCTTTTCGAGGAAGCACTAATAATGAAAATCAACCCTAAGAATCAACCTACACAAAAAATTAATCAAATATGTATTAAAATTTGTCAAAACTTGGTCAATCAAAGTATTTAAGTAAACCAACAGCCCTCCTTACATAACAATTGTAGAACATATGGTATTTCAAAATGTGAACATATCAATATAGTCATATTATATATACTATCCAATATTCCAATTTTAAATATAATATATATTTCTATAATCTTAATATTCTAATTTAAGGTCCCCATTATTCCTAAATACAATCACAATTTATATTTTTTAAACAATAGATATAAATAAAATAACTTATCAAAACCATAAGATTGATTGCAATTATCAACACAAATTTGCACATGAACATTATTAAAAATCCATAGTCAATACTTCGTAACTTATAATTAAATTTAAAACTTTCTTTAAAGTGATTATGATCTATGGTTTATAGTAAACAAATTCCCTAAAATACCTTGGCTTTTGTTTGAAGACTCGGTAATGGTAAATTTTAATAAAAAATAACCTAAATTAATTTTAATATGATTTTATAATATATAGAAATTTAAATCAATATTAAAAAATAAGGATAAAAAATTAATGAATTTTTTTTACATATTGTTAAATTTAAAAATATATAATAAATGTGATGTATCTTATTAAATTTTAAAAATACAATGGATGTAATCTATTTGATTAAATTTAAAAAATATAATGAATGGGTTTTTGAGTAGTTGAACAAAGCCTAACAAAATATATAATAAATGTGATGTATCTTATTAAATTTTAAAAATACAATGGTTGTAATCTATTTGATTAAATTGTAATCTATTTGATTAAATTTTAAAAATATAATGAATGGGTTTTTGAGTAGTTGAACAAAGCATAATATATAATTTAATTTTGTTATATTAATAAAATTATAATTTATTTATTTTTTTATCATTGCAATAAATTTGAAAAAATTAAAATTAAAATAAAAAAATTTAAAGCTAAAATTCATTAATTTTAATAAAAATCACTAAAATTAATATTATATTATTTTTTTATTTTATAATTAATATTCTAAAAATTTATTAAAAATAATAATAAATTATCATAATTTGTAATTATTATTATTAATAATTTAATTAAAAATAATAATATAATAACAAATTTTGTGATTAACATTAGTTATTATTATTAATTTAATTAAAATCATAAAACTATCATTATTTTTGTAATTAATATTTCTTTCTTATTAGAGAATCGTGATAAAGTCTCACCATTTTTCATGAGTAACGATGCTTCTGTAGGTACAGTCACCTAAACCATAAATTCTAAAAAATAATAAAAGGAAAAGCATAAAGAATTACAAGAGAGTAGGATATTTTAAGTATTGGTTTTTTTGGATGCTATTGTGCAATAAACCTAACGCCTAAATAGTAAACAATGACAAAGGAGAAGGAGAAGCATATTATCATAGATGTGTGAGAGCCTTTTTAGCATAATATTAAAATTTGAGTATAATAAATATAATTAGGTATAAAAAAAATGGATAATGAAAAAATATACAATATTAAAATAATAGACATCTCATAAACTTTAAAAATATGTATTTTTCAAATTTTAGAAAATTTAAAAAATACATAAATTCTTCAAAATTTTAAAATTGTTTTCAATTTTCATTATTTGAAATGAAATATATAAAAAATTCTTCAAAATTTTGAAATAAAAATCAATTTTGATAATTTGAAACATAATATATAACAACTTAATGATGATAAGTGTATTTGATACCAAAATACAAATGAAACAACATGAAAAATAATAAATTTTAAATAATAAGATAAAAATTCAAGCTATAATTTAGAATTTTATATTAATGCATGTACATTCAAATTTAACAAGACAGAATCTTGCTACTCTACATTTTAGCAAAACACTTTTGACTGAACCCTTCATGGAAGCCAACAATGAGATAGTGAACCATTTTACCCATCTTGGTTCCCTGGTGATTGATGAAGGACTCACCCTATACTCGTTGGATAAGAAAGATTCTCTCGCTGTGAAGCTAAAAGATTCACTGATGATAATTTAAAACTACCAAAGCCTACAGTTCAGAAACATATTATGTTTGCTCGTAGAACTTTGCGTACAACAAACAAGCATATTTGCAATATAGGGTAATTTAACAACAATTGTATGATGCATGCTTCACACACGCCAAACGTGAAGAAAGACTACACAATCCTGCTCTCCATTACTTTCCCAATCTGAACAATTGTATTATTATGAAGAAAGAGTACTAAAATCCCTATGAAATGGTTAACCCATATTTATTAGACTCTCAGGGACCAATAAATTGACATAGAAATATAAAACTCGAACACTTACCCCGCGAGGGCCAAAGGAACCTATTCATGAACCATCGCATTGTGATGAGATACACAATAATTCAAACACCAATCTACTTGCAGAGCACAATGATACACAATAATTCAAACACCAATCTACTTGCAGACATCTCTGGCCATTTCGTAAATATATACATCCAAAATTTCCACAAAAAAGAATATAGTCCGTTACTTCTTTAATTAACCAAATCCTACCTGGCCATCAAAGCAACAGTACAAGGCCATATAAATAAATTGTAGCCAAGTAATTAAAAATAAAACCAGTTAAATTTCCACGGATTTCTGCACCTCTTACCTAAAAACGAATAAAATTATCTAAAATACAATTACCAAACGAATCAATGCTGTTGTAGAGAAATGAATGCAGAAAAGCAGAGATTCAGATTGGATTTTTTAGACAAATTTTGCATTTGGGATGTTCAGAAAATTGAGAGAAGGGCCTACCAAAAAGGAGCAAATGCGGTTTCTTTGTTCCTATTACTGTGTTGTAAACAAAACTCCCGCACTGAATGCATGCAACTCGAATGAGCACTATCCCAACAACCCTGAGCACTCAATGGGGACAATCAGAGATCAACAAATTCAATTATTAAAAAAAAATAAAACCAGGGATGTAACCTTGCTAGTAGGTTTCCATTACCGATCAACTCACAAGTTTCGCAGGGAAAACCCTGACATTAATGAATCCAAGTCAAATCTGGAGAAGGTAAATGTGAATGAAACAAAAGGAAATAAGATAAAACCCCAATAAATATTCTGACAGACACCCACCGTTTGGCAAAGGAGAGCTTTTGGATGACTGCGTACCTGTAGAAACAGAAGAAAGTGTAGGAATCAGTTTCTACAATCTGCTAAAAGTTAATAAACATACACGTTTAGGAAATTAAGGAAACCCCAATGGTGCCATCCTTAGCCCAATCCTCTGGGATCTTGAGAGAACAGAATGGCCGCAGGTTTCACAAGCTCCCGTGAAAATAGACTTTTAAATATCACGTGGAACTGCATTAAAACGCAGAGAACAACTCCAAACGATGTGAAGCTGGTAACAATGAAAACCCCGGAGATACCCACCAGATAAGAAATGAGAATCACAAGTGCAAAGAAAACTCAAACAGAATGGCAACACAAACCTCCAAACCAGGTGAAAAGTCGATAACGTTAGCATGAACACTCCACGCACATGATAATTCAATGCGGCAATATGCGTTCATGCCAACCCTAAATTTCATAGCTGCTAAGTTTTGCCACTTTGCAACCATTAACCAATGAACGCGCTATCATCTAACCACGTCAACATGCCATGTGAAGCTTTTTCCATAAAAACAGACTTTTGAAACAAAGGCGGAGGCTGTCAGTGCCATTATGTAACAAATCTTGTCATATCCTTTGAACAATAAAATATCCATTATGCTACTCTGGAAATCAACATATAGCATTCAATGAATATAACGTACAAGCACCCCCGCCATCACACAAACTCCAACTGGACGAGCGGTCAATCCAAACCCCTGCTCCAACTTTTGAGGGACCTCTATCAAAGCCTAACCATGGAACGACCTTGCAAAATCCTGNCGTACAAGCACACCCGCCATCACACAAACTCCAACTGGACGAGCGGTCAATCCAAACCCCTGCTCCAACTTTTGAGGGACCTCTATCAAAGCCTAACCATGGAACGACCTTGCAAAATCCTGAAAAATGTGGCCTCCAACTTGGACACACGTCAATCAAAACCCTCGCTCCAACTTTCTACGGGCTTTTATGAAAGCCTAACCATGGAATTACCTTGCAAAAGCCTGAAAAATGTGGCATCTTGCAATCGTATGGACCGACTAATAGGTGCCAAAACAATCCTAAGATGTCATGGACATAATAATAGCATCACAACAATGTATTTATTTCTAAAATTGTTATTGGTATATATTTATTTGTGAAGGATTGGTTGAGAAATTCCACGAAAAACTTTCACTATGTAGTTATAATTTGGAAGGCTTTAGTCAACGTAGGCTCTGGTCAACGTAGGCTCTGTAGGGAATTGGTTAATCTGGAAACAAGGAAGGGATTCTTGTTGAATTTCACAAGTTAGATGATTTTAAATACCAATAATAAACTTCAACACATAAAAACTAAGGTAAAATTTAAACTGTAATGAAACATAACAACATAACTTTCATTTCTTTCAACTTAACGCTCTGCTGGTCACTGCCTTAAAGTTGATCATTGAAATGTTTCATCAAATGTCATGTACAGAAAAATAATAAATAACATGTGCAGTAAACTAAATCTCAAATAAACTACAGAAGATAACCATTCATTGAATCCGCCTTATACTCAATTAGTTCTGAGTTTGATCTTGTCACTGAAAGGACAAGCCAAACTGGTTAAACCATATACGTACCTTGAGAGAGAGGGTTTAGGTAGGACTAAACAGATCTCGGGTGCTTAAAAAACAAAAACATGCAAGTGACCATGGGTAAGGAAAAACACATAAGTGTTGCAAAACCAGTAAGCAATTAACCACCTATAATAACTCACACAGAGTTCAATCCCAGAGGCTTGTCTAGAGATAAGACCGTAAGCAATCACCTACAGCACTCACACATAGATCAAATGCAACAGAGGGAAGTCAATCCCGTAAACAAACATGCTGAGGAAGAATAACTACAGAGGGAAATCGCAAACACACTGAGATAAGACTCAGTTCGACAAATGGAAGAGATCGAGAATTCAGAAATTGCAGAGATCTAGAATTCAGAAATTGCAGAGAGAGATCAGGTAGATCCCGTGAGAAATGTCGGTGAGGAGTCACAGTAAGCAGAATAACCAAACTGCAGAGACTCTCACTCAGAGAAATCGCAGAAGCTCATGAGAGGAAAAGAATGCAGATAGCCCGTGAGAGAAAAATAATAAACCCGCAAACACAATGCAGATAGCCCGTGAGAGAAAAATAATAAACCCGCAGACACAGTGCAGACAGCCCATAAATTGCAAAGGTAAAATGTGCAAAGCCGTGAGGGAAAATCACTGAAGGTCACCACAACCCTCAAAATCGCAGAGGCAAAAAAAACCGTAGAGCCCGTGAGAAAAAAAATCCTTCAAAATCACAGAGATCACCGTAAACATCCATGTGAGGAAAAATCACAGAGATAGGTGATCCGTAAAGGTAAGCTCTGTTATTTATATATAGGTTAGGGACAAAAAGATGGAATAACAAAAAATATGTGGACCAAGTAAACGGTTATGAAATAAGAATAGTCCAAACTTTTATTATAATAAAACAATAAACCATAAAGTAAAAGTTTTATTATAATAAACCAATAAAACTATAAAGTAAGTAATTTGTCCAAAAGAACTAAAATAGTAGTCAAAGATTTAGAATAACGTAGGAACCGAAAAGTGGTCCAAAATAAAAAAATAAAACTAAAAAGTAATTATGACATAAGACTTTAATAGTTAACAAATCTTTATTAATAAATTATAAAGATTTTATTAATAAGATTAACACATAACTAATTAAAGGTAAAAGTCATAAAGTGAAAGTCAAAAAATCCAACATGAAGTACATAAACCAAAACCATAAGTGGGTCAAGGGTCCTTTAACAAAACATAAGGTAACCATAAGAATATATGGCCCTTAATTAACCATTAGGTAAATACACTCCATAAAGTAGGAGACATCATAGTCAAAGGTGCACACAAGTGAGAGTGCTAGGACCAAATAGGAATAGGACCAAGAGCCAACAACCATAAGATCAGATGAACCGTAAAGGTGGACAATCAACATTTAGGACCAACAATACCAAAGACTTTTCTCTCTCTCAAGATACATAGTTTTATATATTTTGTCATCACTATATAAGGGGGAAGATCCAAACGGATGGTACAATCATTTTGTCCTTGACACTGCTCCTAAGGGTTAGGTACTAGAGACATCGTCAAGAGGTGGCCAGTCCCTTGAGAATCAACCTAGCTATAACCGATTAAGAGAGGGGACATCATTATCTTCCATTCTTAATGAATGGCTTTCAGCCTTAGGCTTAGTTTCAGTCTCACACTGAATCAAGTTGATCAATTCCTGGACCCTAACCGGGTCTTCCATTCTCTCGCAGAATGATTCTCAGTACTAAGCTGAGTTTCAGTCTCACACTGAAAGTTGATCAACTACCTGCAGAACCTACTTGGACATCGTGTCCCTGGTCCTATACCAGAATATATCTCTAGCTCTACCTGCAGGCTCTACTTGGACATCACATCCTTAGTCCCAGACCAAAATACCCTAGAGGCATATAGGGGCCCTAGCCACATGCTAGGGGCTTTGCCATGGCATCAACCTGCTTGGTCCTAGACCAAGAACCCAGGAGACTATTGGGGGCCCTAGGGTACCTTCTAGGGTCTTACTCTGTCCTAGTCAACTAACTAGGAAACCATTCTCTGAGAATGGGTCTTGCAGCTGCACTAACTTTAACACTCCCTCTCAGCAAGAGGGACATTCTCAGCACATCGATAACATATTGTACCCTTACATTGTGATAACTCATCTTGATGTCTTTCAACCTGTCATCAAATACACGGTTCCTTGAGAACTTCAACCAACTCTCCATCTTAGCATGAAGCAAGATCTCATAGATCTTATTGGAAGTTATAGTTGACTTCCCTTGATGGCTGAGAATTACTTTCCGCAAATCAATTTTCCAAATCCGTTGTTGGACTGACTCCTCATAATAGGAGTAAACTAAATCAGTGACATGGCTCTCATTGGGGCAACCTTGAAGTTTTTCATAGGCTTCTTAATGAGATCAAATGTAGGCTTCTTGGCCTTCTCCCTCTGCTTCTCTAAGCGAGAAGTCTTATAAGATTCCATCTTTGAGTCATTGGAGGACTGATGGAAGATCACTTTTTCATCTTCTGCAACCTCACTTGGTTGGGGACTAGAGAGTACAGATGTCTCCCTCTTGATCTCTGAATCTTGACTAGGGTATAGAGTTTCAATGGCATGTCCCGGGACCTTATAGAGGTCACCTTCACGAACTCCAATCACAATGGCTGAATTTATATTTTTACCTTCAGACCATATCAAAACTTTTCCTTCTGAGAAGGTTACAGAGTACCCCTTGTCTTCTAAAACTGTCACTGAAATAACATTCTTCTTTAGACCAGGAACATATAAAATTTCCTCACCATTAATCAACGTACCTGAATTAAGCTGTATCTTGGTTGAACCAACCCCTTTAATGTCAAAGGTACTTCCATCTTCAAGTTCCACTTTCTTGTGGAACTGCTTGACCTTGATAGATGCCAAGGTCTCCTTAAATCCAGTCATATGCTTAGAGGCTCCACTGTCTATCCACCAGGAATCTGAAAAGTTGAAGGTGGGACTTGAAAGAGTTGAGGCCAAGTAATATTCTTTTCCTTGACCTGTATTCTTGGTTTCAACCTTAGACCTCTTTTGTTGAGGTTGATCTTCTTCTGTAGCAATTGAAACATGGTGTTTCTTTTTATGCCAATTTTTGTTAGATGGTTTTCTACACTCCCATGCATAATGACCAGGCTTACCACAATTATAACACTTAACTCTTGATTTAAAGAAATGCTTACCTCGAGGTTCCTTACTTTTGTCCTTGTGTGGTAAGGGATTCTTTCCTTTCTTTGTTTTGACAAATAGAGCTGGATTATTTTCTGGCGGGAGCACGAATTTGCTTTGGATCCTGTTTTCTTCATTTAAGCAATCATGCCACAACCTTTCAAAGTTGGGTTGATCCCCTCATCCATTTACTGAAGCCAAGAATGTCTCCCACGTTGTAGGGAGGCCATCGAACACTGTCTGCACAAGATCATCGTCTTCTACCTTATCTCCAATGGCCAAGAGTTGGTCTCTTATCTGAGCGATCCTAGAAAATAAAGTAGCAACCTTCTCGTCTTTCTCCATTCTAACTGATCTGAGTAGGAGCTTTCTTCTCATAGAGGTTAGCTAAAGCATTGAAGCATTCTTTGGTTGTCCTTAACGGAGCTAACACAGCCATCAGGTTATTTTTAACTGAGTCAAAGATAACTCTCTTTGCCTTGGCTTGCTTCTTTTTGAATGCTGCTCTGCCTTGGGCTATAGTAGGTTCTTCAACAACTCTAGTAACCAAATCATCTAGATCGCTTTCTTCTAGGATATTTAGAACCCTAGCTTTCCATGCATTGAAGTTGGAGGCTCCCTTAAGCCTATCTTCTGATTTTACTGAAGGAGTAGTCATCTTAACCTTTAATTGTCAACTTGAAAAGTAAGCTTCTATGAAGTATAGACCTTGTCTTAGGATCGTTGAAGTTTCTGTTGGCTGCAAAACAGAGTTAGCTACACCCTAAGCTCTGATACCATGTTGAATTTCACAGGTTAGATGATTTTAAATACCAATAATAAACTTCAACACATCAACATATAAAAACTTGGGTAAAATTTAAACTATAATGAAACATAACAACATAACTTTCATTTCTTTCAACTTAACGCTCTGCTGGTCACTGCGTTAACGCTGATCATTAAATGTTTCATCAAATGTCATGTACAGAAAAATAATAAATAACATGTGTAGTAAACTAAATCTCAAATAAACTACAGAAGATAACCATTCGTTGGATCTGCCTTATATTCAGTTAGTTCTGAGTTTGATCTTGTCACTGAAAGGACAAGTCAAACTGGTTAAACCATATACGTACCTTGAGAGAGAGGATTTAGGTAGGACTAAACAGATCTCGGGTGCTTAAAAAACAAAAACATGCAAGTGACCATGGGTAAGGAAAAACACATAAGTGTTGCAAAACCAGTAAGCAATTACCCACCTATAATAACTCACACAGAGTTCAATCCCAGAGACTTGTCTAGAGATAAGACCGTAAGCAATCACCTACAACACTCACACATAGATCACATGCAACAGAGGGAAGTCAATCCCGTAAACAAACATGCTGAGGAAGAATAACTGCAGAGGGAAATCGCAACCACGCTGAGATAAGACTCAGTTTGGCAAATGGCAGAGATCGAGAATTCAGAAATTGCAGAGATCTAGAATTCGGAAATTGCAGAGAGAGATCAGGTAGATCCCGTGAGAAATATCGGTGAGGAGTCATAGTAAGCAGAATAACCAAATTGCAGAGACTCTCACTCAGAGAAATCGCAGAAGCTCATGAGAGGAAAAGAATGCAGATAGCCCGTGAGAGAAAAATAATAAACCCGCAGACACAGTGCAAACAGCCCGTGAGAGAAAAATAATAAACCCACAGACACAGTGCAAACAGCCCGTAAATCGCAGAGGTAAAACATGCAAGGCCGTGAGGGAAAATCACTGAAGGTTGCCACAACCCTCAAAATCGTAGAGGCAAAAAAAAACCGCAGAGCCCGTGAGGAAAAAACTCCTTCAAAATCGTAGAGATCACCATAAACATCCACGTGAGGAAAAATCACAATAAAACCATAAAAGTATTATTATAATAAAACAATAAACCATAAAGTAAAAGTTTTATTATAATAAACCAATAAAACTATAAAGTAAGTAATTTGTCCAAAAGAACTAAAATAGTAGTCAAAGATTTAGAATAACTTAGGAACCGGAAAGTGGTCCAAAATAAAAAAATAAAACTAAAAAGTAATTATGACATAAGACTTTAATAGTTAACAAATCTTTATTAATAAATTATAAAGATTTTGTTAATAAGATTAACACATAACTAATTAAAGGTAAAAGTTATAAAGTGAAAGTCAAAAAATCCAACATGAAGTAAATAAACCAAAACCATAAGTGGGTCAAGGGTCCTTTAACAAAACATAAGGTAACCATAACAATATTTGGTCCTTAATAAACCATTAGGTAAATACACTCCATAAAGTAGGAGACATCATAGTCAAAGATGCACACAAGTGAGAGTGCTAGGACCAAATAGGAATAGGACCAAGTGCCAACAACCATAAGATCAGGTGAACCGTAAAGGTGGACAATCAACATTTAGGACCAACAACACCAAAAACTTTTCTCTCTCTCAAGGTACATAGTTTTATATATTTTGTCATCACTGTATAAGGGGGAAGATCCAAACGGATGGTACAATCATTTTGTCCTTGACACTGCTCCTAAGGGTTAGGTACTAGAGACATCATCAAGGGGTGGCCAGTCCCTTGAGAATCAACCTAGCAATAACCGATTAGGAGAGGGGACATCATTATCTTCCATTCTTAATGAATGGCTTTCAGCCTTAGGCTGAGTTTCAGTCTCACACTGAATCAAGTTGATCAATTCCTGGACCCTAACCGGGTCCTCCATTCTCTCGCAAAATGATTCTCAGTACTAAGCTGAGTTTCAGTCTCACACTGAAAGTTGATCAACTACCTGCAGGACCTACTTGGACATTATGTCCTTGGTCCTATACCAAAATATATCTCTGCCTCTACCTGCAGGCTCTACTTGAACATCACATCCTTGGTCCCGGACCAAAACACCCTAGAGGCATATAGGGGCCCTAGCCACATGCTAGGGGCTTTGCCATGGCATCAACCTACTTGGTCCTAGACCAAGAACCCAGGAGACTACTAGGGGCCCTAGGATACCTTCTAGGGTCTTACTCTGTCCTAGTCAACTTACTAGGAAACCATTCTCTGAGAATGGGTCTCGCAGCTGCACTAACTTTAACAATTCTAAGGTATAGGTTGGTGTGAACTTGTGGGATGGAATTGGAGGAAAACACATATCACCTCTGCATATGATATTACATCTGCGAAGTAGAGTAATATATGTGTTGTCATAGGTGGTGATCACTGATCATATCAACTCAACTATTTGGCAACAAGCTTAGTTGACTAGAATAGATTTGGGCTTCAATGGCGAGAATGGTTCAATTTGGGAGCATTATATTGGAAATCTATGCTCAAGCTTAGTAAGGATAAAGGATGAGGAGGACTCTCTCCTTTGGTCCAAACATCCAAATGGTTGTTATACACCAAATGAAGGGTAAAAGGCTTTAATTGAACATGATGACAAGACACCATCGAAATTGTGGCGGAAGAAGATATGACATTTTAAATGCCCCTCAAAAGTTAGAATATTCATTGCATGATACTCAATAATAAAGTTCCTACATGGGATATACAACTAAAGAGGACCTTTGTAAGTCCAAGGAGATGCAATCTATGTCAAATTCAAGAGAAGAAAAGTTATCATCTGATCATGTGTTGTTCTTACACACAATAGGTATGGGTTGAGGTTATAGATATCATTGGTTTGGAAAGTACTTCAATAGGAGATTCCATTGACGAGGGTTTCAAGAAGTGGTGTGACCATGCTAGAATAAAAGAGTTTAGAGCTTTGCCATTAATTATGGCATGGTGTCATACCCAAGTTTGAAGAATCTTGGGGTTCCTTCGTAACCACTTAGGAAGCCCATTGCATCGGATTAGTTGGCAACCAACATGGGTTGGAAGCCCGGATGATGGGGCGCAAATCGCATACTTGAGCGCACTTGTAGAAGAGTGCAAGTCAACTTCTCCTTGACATTAAACTAAACATAATTTGCAATCTTAATAACAATGCTAACTAACTTCTCATATAAAATCACATTTGAAAATGATGCCAACAAGGACCCTCACTAGGAGGCTAAAATGGATGCTAAAGAGGCTAAAATGGACTCTAAAGAGGAAGCAAAAAGGGATGATTAAGAAGAGGCTAAAATGGATGCTAAAGTGAAAGCCAATTTGGATGCTAAAGTGGACACAAAAAGGGTTGCAAAGGGGATGCAAAATAAGAATGCTACAAAAAAAAAAAAGGACACAAAAGGGAATGTTAAACCTGTAGCAAACTCAAAAAGGAATGCTAAATTACACGGTATCCTCATTGCAAATGCATTTTTCCCAAGAAAGCAAACAATAAGCCATAGCTAAAAACATGGAAGCTAAAGTGAAGATGAAAAGAATGCTTAGCCCATTGCAAGCTCATTTGGAATGCTTAAGGGAGAATAAAATGGATGCAAAGAGGACCAAAATGCCAAATGTTATTTTGCATCCCCCAAATGCAACGTGACTCATAAAAATATATACTAAAAGAGTATGGTAATGGCTTGATTTGTTGTAATTAACCCAAACAAAACCAAACTTATTTAATTAATGTATTGAATGAATTGAGTTTCATGATTCATCATGACACCTTATGACCCAATAAAACACAAACCATTCAAGCATTGTTAGGAAATCTAGCGTGATAAATCAACGTGATAACACAAGATTGGAGAAGAAGATTAATTTTATTAAATAACAAAAAAAAACACCCACATTCAACCTTGGGTGGTGATTTGTGAGGCTTACTAACTACCAAATGTTGAATATTTTATACCTTGGGAGTTGTTCTCCTTGGTGACTTTTGCCCCAAGTCACTAGAAAAAGAGGTCATGTCAAATGGACTTTATATTAATGACTTGATATGTGCATTAAATGCACTTTAGAGATTAAAGTGTACTTTAAGTAAAAATTTAAAAAGTGAGTGAATTAATTTTTAATTTGTGGAGAAAAGTGATTTTATCACAACCACTCATCTAATTCAATCTGGGCCCTTGGATTAGATGACCTTTCACTCACCCCACCATTTTTACCTAAAAGGCAAATTTTCCATGTGAAGAGGCATCCATTCATTTTTTTAGAGAGAAGGTCGAATTTCTGAAAAAGAGGGAGAAACACAACTAAAGCATTTTTCCATGACACAAAAATCGAGATGAAGGTACAAAAGTCACATGGCACAAAAATCAAGGCAGTTATAAGAGCATTTATTGCGTCCATACCATACTGTACGTACAACATTGTTCAGTCTATGCAAGGCAAAAAAATCGAGACAAACAAGTGGGCACAAATTTTGAGGCAAAAAATCTCCAACTCTGTGGGCACATTTTTTGAGGAAGTTTGTACAATACAAGTTGTACTCATCCGTACAGTCACGTAGCAGCACAAAAATCGAGGAGGTTGCAAACAGAAATTTCTAGGTTTGACATTTATGATTTTGGCACATTTTTCGAGGCTAATTTTAATCGTTTGGTTGATATAAGTTGTGACTGAAAAATTTTGCTTATTGTTGTATTATTGAAAGATATATAAATAATTTCTCTTTCACACGTTTTCCTTGGAGGTTGGGGTTTTTCCTAGATCATTTGACCAAAATTCCTGAGTTTGGTTTTTTATGTGTGAATGAGTTTTTTAATTGCTGCTCATTTAAATTGTAGAAATTCTTCTTGTGTTTCAGTCTTGTTTATGAGAAACAACTTAATTTGCAGCAGAAATAAAAATTGGGTTGGGCATTAAACAATGTTTAAAATGGAGATTGAAACCGGGTTGGGAGAGTGCTAAAATTTTTACATGGTATCAGAGCTTTGTTAGAGAAAGAGCAGAATTTTACACAATGGAAAATTTCAAACTGTCATTGGGCAGCACCTTGTTGAGACTTGAACTTTGCAGAGAAAATGGCAACAGGACTTAGGTTGGAGGATAGGCTTGACGGGGCTGGGAATTTTGTCTCATGGAAAGCTAGGCTAGTGCTTATATTGGAGGAAAAAGAGTTGTGGGATGAAGTGGTTCACAATAATAAAACAAATCCTATTGTTGTTTCCGCTTCCACTGATGCACAAGCACTTTCTGCCTTCAACAAGAAGGACATTAAGGCTAGAATGATCATTCTAGATACAGTTACAGATCATGTGATCCCACACATTTCTAGTAAAACCCGTGCATATCATATGTGGGATGCTTTTCCCAGCTTGTTTCAAAGCTCAAATGAAAATAGGAAAATGGTTTTGAGAGAGAAGTTGAAAAGTATCAAGATGGCCAAAGCTGAGGGAGTGATTTCCTATCTTACTGGGATCTCTCAGGTGAGAGATGAGCTTGCAGTCGTAGGGGAGGTTTTTCCTAGTTCGAAGTTAGTGCAGACAGCTTTGAATGGAGTTGCAAAGCTTTGGGCTGTTTTTGTGGAGGCCACAGTGGCCACGGAGAACTTTCCTGTATGGAACAGGATTTGGGATGATTTTGTTCAGAAGGAGACTCGGAGAGGTCTTGTGCAGGGTAGCTCTTCTACTAGCAGGGAGGATGCGGAGAATGTGGCTTTGACTTCCAAAGGAAATAAGAAGTTCAAGAAGGGCCCTAAGAAGGGTGGGCCTAAGCAGCAAGATGGAAAGAAGAAGGACTTGAGCACTGTAAAGTGCTTTACTTGTCAGAATTTTGGGCACTATGTTGGATAGTTCCCATAGAAGAAGAAGCATACAACAACTTCAGCATAGGTTGAGGAGTTTACAGCTAGACTTGAGAGAGAGTTTTCTCTCTGTGTTGGGCATGTTGATAGAGAGAGAGCATCCATCATCACCAGTGTAGACATTGATATTGAGATGGATTATTCCTTGTTGATTGGCCATTCTTTCAGTGCATCCACCACTAGCACGTGGTATATTGACAGTGGAGCTTCGACTCACACGACAAGTGCTCAAGAGATGTTCTTTGAGCTTTCACAAGCATGGATAGATGTGGAGGTCGTGTTGGGGAATGACACAATTGTCAGAGCTGTTGGGCATGGGACCATTACATTTTAGAGAGAGTCCATGATTCCCATGATCTTAAGGGACGTATTGTTTGTACCTGGGCTGAAAAAGATCTTGATATTAGTTTCCATGATCGAGGATAGGAGTCTTGGGGTATCCTCCCTGGATGGACATGTGCATGTTTTTCCCAAGACTGCAAAACCATCTGCCTTTTACACCATTGGAGTCAGGTGTGGGAAACTATATAAGCTCTTATTTCAGCCCCAACATGCTTTGACACATATCAGCGACAATGAGCTTTGTGAGTTGTGGCATAGGAGGATGGCTCATCTACATCATCCACCTTTGAGGATATTGAGGTACATGGTTACAGGTTTGCCTGAGTTCAGCACTGAGCATAGTGATGTATGCAAGGGGTCTGCTTTGGGAAAGTACATCAAGATTGTTTTTACGAGCAGTGATAGCAGGTCAACAAGAGTACTTCATTTGATACATTCCAGCTTGTGTGGTCCTATGTCAGTTGTTTCTCTGAGAGGTTTTGAGTATTATGTGACATTCATTGATGACCATTCCCAGAAGACCTGGATCTACTTCCTGAAGAGCAAGAAATCAAAGGAGGTCTTGCAAAGGTTCCAAGAGTTCAAAGCTCTTGTGGAGAACCAAACTGGGAGGAGGATTCAGGCACTCAGATCAGATAATGGAGGTGAGTATACCTCCGAGGAGTTCGATGAGTATTGCAGACAGGAGGGCATTCGAAGACAATTAACAATACCATACACTCCTGAGAAAAATAGAGTGGTAGAAAGGAAGAATCGATCTATTGTTGGAGCATTGAGGGTCTTGTTACATGATCAGAAACTTCCTTTCTTTCTCTAGGTAGAGGTATGTGCTACAGTTATATACCTTCAAAACAGGCGTCACCATCGTGCCTTGGGGAACATGACTCCTAAGAAGATGTTCACAAGAAAGAAGCCTAAGGTGAGTCATTTTCGTATATTTGGTTTCCTGAATTTTTCACATGTCCCTTCTGAGAAGAGGACAAAGCTTAAGCCCACATCAAAGAGAGGCATCTTTGTGGGGTATGATGAGACTTCGAAGGCATTCTGCATTTATCTTCTAGCTCTGAGAAAGGTTGTTGTGAGGTAGGAAGTGAAATTTGAGGAGGAGCAGGCCTTCAGAAAGTCCAGAGAATCAGTGCAAGGACAGTAGCAGGTTCCCACACCTTAGGTAGCTTCATTGGTACCTTCAGTACAAATGACAGGTTCACAGGTTTTTAGGGCTACTGGACCACAGAGTACAGGCACAGGATCCTCAGGTTCAGTGGTTCAACCAACAGGTTCTTCGGGGACAGGTTTTGGTTCTCAGGTTAAAGGTTCACCATACAGAGCTATAGGATCATAGAGTTCACCAGCTCCTAGTACACATGTTTTTGGGCCTTCTACTTCTGGGAGTTCCTTAGATGATGACAGACCAGTTTGGGAGAAACCTTGAAGGAAGAAGAATCCTAAATGGCTTCAGGAAACCCTGAAGGAAGCTAAGGATTTTGGAACGCCCAAGGAACCAATGAGGGCTATAGTGATGCAAGACAAGTTGGGTATGGCATTGGTTGCTAGTCTTCATGATTTGGAGCCATCTACTCTTGAGGAGGCCTCTCAGCATCATCTTTGGAGAGATGCCATGATGGAAGAATACCATTCCATCATGAAGAACGATGTTTGGGAGATTGTTCTGAGACTTGAGGGGAAGTCGGTGGTGACTTATCGATGGCTTTATAAGGTAAAGCATGTTGTAGATGGCACACTAGTGGAAAATGAGAGATTAGTGACCAAAAAAATGACCAAAATCCGCATATCAATGACCACTTTTGGTTTGGCGATCGCTGGTGGCTAATTTACGGTCTTTTATTACGCGACCAAAATTGGTCATTTTTATTTTGGTCATTTATAGCTTGTCAGTTGGTCATTAATTTGGTCATATTTGAATCGATGACCAAATATATGACCACATTTATGACCAAATTAATGACCACATAGCAAACTAGAATATGACCAAATTTGGTCGCGTATTAAAAGACCGCAAATTAGCCACCAAAACTGTTTTTTGGTCATTGATATGCGAATTTTGG
The DNA here is from genome assembly GCA_001517045.1 of Pseudotsuga menziesii. Classification (NCBI taxonomy): domain Eukaryota; kingdom Viridiplantae; phylum Streptophyta; class Pinopsida; order Pinales; family Pinaceae; genus Pseudotsuga; species Pseudotsuga menziesii. The sequence goes on from LPNX010616124.1 coordinate 160,792, forward strand.
TCGTTTTTTTGGTCATTTATATCTCATTGTTTGGTCACGTGTCTCTCAATTTTTTTGTTCTTTTATATATGAATTTTGGTCATTAATCTCATTTATTGGTCACTAATTTAATCATTTTTAGTGGTTTTATGTGTGGTTATTACATTTTAGTAGTTTTAATAGTGTCCATTATTAATCAATATAAATTTTTAATATGGTATTATGTTTAAATTAAAAAGAGAATCATACATTATTTATCATCATCTAATACACATTTGAATTATGCAAATATAAAATGAAACCATATAAGTTTTAAACCGCACAAAGTATATTATATGAAATGTCAAGTATTACAATAAATGAGTTTTCTCAAAAACTATCTCCATATAACTTTACATGAAAATCATCTAGTACACCGATGAATTTTTAAAATA
>LPNX010616180.1:4539-81902 GCA_001517045.1 Pseudotsuga menziesii
ACAGATTTATCTTGATAGTTTGCGAATACAAACCAAAAATATAATTCGATCCAGCAAACGAGAGAATAAGGAAGCAAGCTACAACCATCATCCATCTGCTTTTCAGGCCTTGAATAACATGATAACTGAATGCTTCCATATCTATATATAAATAAAACTCTGAACAGGAATATTCAACCTCTACAACACCTGAAACTTTTCACTGATTTTCAAATATGAGTATAACATCCAGAATTCTAAGCATATAGGAAGTTGTTGGAGAAGATGAGTTGAGGTGAGGAATTTATAGGTTGAAAACTCAGTGACCAGCTAAGACAACTGTCCGAATTTCGGGCAAGATTTGGAGCAGCGGAACATGAAATCGACGAGGACAGATTTTTGGACACAGCAAATGCAGATTCGTTTCTTTCTGCATGTTTCGTGTTAGTAAAACTGGAGATGGCCAACAATACACGGGGCAGTGGTGGAGCTGTTGGGCGGACGTGGATCAGATCTGATGAGAAGCAGCAATATGTGAATTACATCTGTCCACTCAGTCAATCTGATTGGATGCAGATGATATAATGATTTTTATAATTTAAAAAATATAAAATAATAATGAATTGACCCACACTTGTGATGTCATAGTTGCCACTTGTCATCTGAAAACCAGATACCAAATTTCAAGGCTGACATCATTTGTCATTGGCCAATCACAACACAAATAAATACATTTTTATTAAAATTAAAAAGAAATATTTTACAAATCCCTAAGTCATACTTTGCAAAACAGCTTCTAATTCTTTAAACCTGCATCAAAAGAGAGCAACTAATACCCAAAGTCAAAAGAGTTTGACTTCAATCGATTACAATATACCTGCTGAGGCAGGTATAATAAATAACATAAACCACAAGTCTTAAAGTTAAGCTTATATATAACCTAAAAACTTTGATCGATCATATACATAAACTTCCGTTCCTGACTGCACGTGTGATACACTGTTGACTTCAACCAACCAACCATCGAATACTATATTCTAGATCTGATCTAGGCGAGTCTCGTCTAAATCCACAATAAGGCTAGCAAGTCACCGGCTAGGCCATTTCTCATCTATCTATAGACACCCATTACAGAACTCTCCTCAAATGCAGTAAGCAAATTATATGAGGGTAATGGAATGGAATAAATGGCATTGTTATTATAAAGTGGGGAGAAATACGTTGATTGGAATGAATGGCATTGTTAGTATAAGGTTGCGCCGGACAATGGCCAACAAGCCTACGATGAATGGCCACATGAGAGAATACCTGGTTGGGTCATGCACTTGGGTCGTGGATCCTCTGTATCCGATCTGAGGATCCGCAGATCCACCTCCCACGGCGGACAGATCTAGTAACACAGTTAAAATATCATTATAGCAAGGACTTGACTTGCAGTATGCAATAAAAAATAATTCCCATCACTCTATGTATGAGCCCTGTAAATTTCTAAATATAACAGTTTCAATCAAACAGAATACTTTCCAGGAAGCTAACATATGTGTAAGTGACGACAAATAATAAATCTCACATCTTCTCTTCCACAGAATGATGGAAACTATTCCTCTGCAGGTTTTTGTCTACCTTCCATACCAAACAACAAACTCCTACAATAGTTCATGCTAAAATGCATACAAAAGATGCATAACATAACCATCCACTTGCATAAGTCAACACTATTCTTTAAAAGAAAAACCACCTAAGATGGTTTTCCAATTTGTAAGTCATAACTGTAAAAAATCTGAACATGGTAAGCAGATTCTGCACTCTGGAATCTAACCTAAACCCCAAGATAGCTGAAACTGAACAAAAAACAAAATTGCAGCCATAGAATACTTTAACCTAGAAACATATACTGCTGATATTATGAACAGAAAACATGCTAATCTGAACTCTCAAACAGCAGTACTTATTTTTGTATTAAATCTGAAAACAGTAAACTAAATGCTATAGCTCAAAACTCAAATTCTCAAACCATCAGAACTATTGTAAAAAGAAGAGAGGGTCCAATGAATCTGGACATATGCACAACAACATCTCAACCGAGTATCAAACCCTGACCCTAGTGCACCTTCCTTGCTTGGATAGGCAAGAAAAATAAAGTGCAAATATACTGGAGATGGACTGAGGCATGGAAGCATGCATCCTCCTAAAGATCTGCGCCCTGACCTGAGATTGGGAATGCACATGCATGGACATATGGAAATGAACTACTAAAAATGGAAAAAGCATCTCAAAATGGAACTGAACTGAGTATGGCCCATGCATACATTTGGCATGCATGCAACCCCTGTATCTCTCTCCCCCATAAATGCCCCTGCACCTTCATTACTACTGTACAGAAGTAGAGTAGGAGGGTTGTATAGAACTGATGTGTGTTGTTGTTATCTACTCTGCCAGAAAAAGAAATGTGCATAACTAGAATATAGTCCGAGTTACACACAGGTAAAACCATCACTCCCTCTTAGCAAGGAAAGTGTTCTCCACCACACCAAACCTCTCCCTCAACAACTCAAACTTTCCCTTTGCCAAGGGCTAGGTAAAGATATCTGCAACCAACTCAGCTATAGGAATGTACTTAAGAACCACTGCTCCCTTCTGGACCCTATCTCTGATGAAATGGTACCTGAACTCAATATGCTTGGACCGGCATGAGACACTAAAATCTCTGAGAGTTTGATAAAACTTTGATTGTCACAGCAAATCACAGTAGCGTCCAAAGTTTGATCTATTACTAACCAGTGAAGCCAGATGACTTCATGACTAGCAAAGCTAGCTGCTATGTACTTTGCCTCTGCTGAGCTAAGTGCCATCGAAGCCTGCATCCTGCTAAACAAACAAACCATACCTAAACCCAAACTAAAGAATCACCCTAAACTACTCCTATCACTATCACTACTTGCAACACCAACTCTCCATCACCAACATACGCCTTAAACCAAAGTGCATTGTGCCCTTCAATTACCATAGCACATGTTTTGCAACCACCCAATGAACCTGCCTAGTGAGGGTAATTTTTAGGGGCGAAATTTCGGCAATTGGCTATTTTTTAAGTTTTTTCCAAACAAAAAAAATTTCGCTGTTTGGTCAGTTTCAGTGTCTAATATCACCTATATTTACATAAAATATGTTTTTTATCATAATATTCGCCAAAATTTACACATTTCAGTGTTAATTTTATGTTTCTTATTTAATATTCGCCTACCTATCTATAAACATGTTTTTCTCAATCCAAAACAATCGCCTAGAATACTATACTTGAGTATAATATTAGAATCCTTAAAAAATACCCTAGCCTCCACCATATACTGACTTAAGGTCTTGACTGCAAAACAAATATCGGGTCTTGTAATTACTCAATACATGAGGAAACCTATCAACTACTTGTACATAGATGGATCAATCATATATAAATGTAAATCAGAATACTTACAGTCCATCCTTTAAAATCTCTTCAATATCTCAACTGCATACTTTCCCTGTCCATGGAAAACGTTGCCTAGACAGTCTACCACACCTCTAGGCCCAAGAAGTAGTGCATCAACCCAATGTCCTTCACATAAAATTCTCTGGCCAACTCTTCCTTGCACCATGCTATGAGTTTCCCTAAACTTCCTGTAAGTATAAGATTATCTACATATAGGACTAAAACAAGTAGATTAAAAATCATCAAACAAATAGTAAAGATTGGACTCTGCATTTGTTTTAAAACACAAACCTAAAGAATACACATTAATCCTAGAGTACCATGCAAACCATGCCTACTTCAACCCATAAAAGGCCTTCTTCAACCTACAAACATGGGTCTTACAATCATGCACGTCAAATGCTCTTGTTTGATTATGTAAACCTCAATCAAACCATTAAGAAATGTTGGCCTTCCATCCACTTGATATAAATTGCCAACCAAAGACTAATGCTAAAGACATAATGAATCCAATGGAGGTATACCTCACAATAAGAGCAAAAGTCTCTTCATAGTCAATTCCCTCTTTCTAGGAGGGGCCTCTAGCCACAAAGTGAGCTTTGAACTTCTCTAGGCTACCATCTGCTACATGCTTCACCATGTACAACCACCTTGGATCAATTACTAACTTCCCCTTTGGCCTACAAACAATCTCCCACACATCATTCTTCAAGATGGAGTTATACTTCATCTTGGCACCTTGCCTAACCTGCTTAATTGTTGCCTCCTCAAAACTAGAAGGCTAGACATCAACGATGGAAGACATCAGTGCCACATAATTTCAAAACATCTTGGGAGGATGACCTACCCGAAATGCAGTTTTAGGAACTCCGACTTGTTAACGTGCACCTTGTAATGTCTAGGTAAGCCACCAATGCTTAATAGTTGAATTGGAGGGTGAAGAGGCTATCCCCTACACCTTCGGAAGCTCGTCAATCTTAATCTAATTTCTATAAAAACCGTATAATAGTCTTTGGGGCAGCAAGCTCCTCTTCCTCCTTAGTCTCTATTGAAGCTTCCTAAGACTTGGAGGTCCATGCATCCTCATCAAACTTGCCGTTTTTACTCACAACTACCTTACACTAAAACGGAATGTAGACTCTATAAGCTTTATAAGTCTCACTGTAACCCAAAAAATACCCTTCAAATTAGAAGGTTCCGACTTAGTCCTTTAGGCTTTCTCAATAGGAATATGAATATAGACAGAACAATAGGAAACACGAAGGGGTGCTACCTAAGGCTTCTTACTTTTGAATTCCTCCCCTAGTGTCTTGTCCTACAAAACTCTGTGAGGACACTCGTTCAGAATATAGGCAATTGTAAGACATGCTTTTTCCTAGAGAGCCATGGTTAGATCTACATCATGAATGATATCTTTAGTTATCTCTCTGATGGACCTATTCTTCATCTATGAAACCCCATTATGTTCAGGGTTCTAAGGCACTATCTAATCCTTCCTAATTCTTGGTTGCATATTTTTTCAGGTATCAAACTCCTTGGAAGAATACCCCCTTCCAATGTCAAATCTCAACACCTTAATCTTTTGTCCTAAAAAAATTTCCACAAGAGCTTTAAGCCCTTGAAACTTCCCAAGGACCTCATCCTTGGTCTTGATGAAATAAATCTAAGACTTCCTACAAAAATCATCAATAAATGGAACATCATAAATGTTACCTAATAAAGAAGCTAAAGCCATGGGTCTATATACATCTAAGTGGAGTAGTTCACAAATCCCTCTTGACCTATGCTTAAGTTAGGAAAAGCAACCTTGACATGCTTGCCAAGTATACAATCCTTGCACACTCCTTTCTTCTCAACCTTGAATTCTAGCAATCCCTAGACCATGTCCTTTAAGATCAACTACCCTCCATTATATCAATGACCTAGCCTCTTGTGCCAAATCTCACGCAAGTTGTCATTGTCATGCACTAAGACATGCTTCTACCCAAAGACTCATGGGCATATCTAAACGAAGAATGACAGATTTTGCTGTCTCTGTGATGAACATGTTCTTCCTCTCTACAACACGATTCTATTGAGGGTTGTAGGGCATTGTCAACTCCTTGATTCCTACTTTCCTACAAAAAGTGTCAAACTCCTTGGAGGCATACTCCCCTCCATCATCAAATCTCAATACCTTAATCTTCTATTATGACTAATTTTCCATAAGAGTTTTGAACTCTTGAAACTTCCTAAGGACCTCATCCTTGGTCTTCATAAAATAGCTCCAGAACTTCCTATAGGAATCATCAATAAATGAAACATATTAATTGTTACCTAATAAAGAAGTTGAAATCATGGGTCCATATACATCTAAGTTGATTATGTCAAAAATCTCTCTTGACTTATACTCGTTGCTAGGAAAAGTAGCCTTAACATGCTTTCCAAGCATACAACCATTGCACTCCTTTCTTCTCAACCTTGAAATTGGCGATCCCTACACCATGTCCTTCAAGATCAACAACCCTCCATAGTGCAAGTGACCTAGCCTCTTGTGCCAAAGCTCACACAAGTTGTCACTGTCGTGTACTAAGGCCCTCATCAAATCTCCCTACAACTTGTACCAACCGCCCTCTTGAATACCTCTAGCCAAAACCTAAGCTTCATCTAGGCATCTCTTCTAGATGAGGACTTGTTAACCATCAAGCTCAGCAATATATCATAGGTTTGCAATCACTAAAACTAAAAAGAGATTCTTAGTTAAACCAAGTACATATAAAACACGAATGAGATCAAGGATATCACCCGATGGCATCTGGAATGAGATATATCCCTCTTATCTTATTGGATACATGGCATCATCACCAAGCTTCACTTGTATGCCTACCTCCTACTCCTGAAGTTTGTTGAAGGCCTTCTTAGAAGTCATATGTTCAAAGGCTCCACTATCCACATATCTTACAACACTAAACACAATGGATGAAATGCATGAGACCATGGAGAAATTTGTCTCAAGCTTGGATAATATCTCATCCACACCAGCAAATACTTCTGCAGTTCCCGAAAACTACTTATGCTACAATACTTGCCCTTCCCCTTCTTCTTATGTCACTAAGAAGCATAGTGGCCAAACTTCTAACACTTGAAACACTTGATGTAGCTCAAGTCCCTCTTACCCTGATTAGAGAAACATGAATCCTCGTTCTTTCCTTTCGGGCCCTTCCCGAGTCCTTTCTTTCTACACTTCCTCATCTTGCTAACAAGTGCGTGATTGTGCTCTTCCTCTATACCTATGTTGCACAAAACTCCTAAAATGCCCACATATTGATACCAAAAACTTGCGAAAACTCAAAAACCTCTCGAAAGCTTCTAGGAAACCTCCAAGGGTCCACGAGCAGGTTGGGACCCAAAGGAAATCTAAAAAAACCCTAGTTTATGGAAAATGAAAACAAATTTCCCTCGAAATCGTTTCTAAACCTACCTACAAATTAACCTCTCAATCTTATTTTATTGTGAGATAATGTGTTATTCAAAAAACTATATATATAAATATATATATCGTGTTTCCCTCGACATACACATTTTTGGGGGGTTCATGTTTCCAAGCATTCTCGTTTCTGAAACTCGTACACGTTTCCATGTTTTATGCAACTTAGCTCTATACTCACAATCCTCTAGTCTTGTCTCCTCCTAGATCAAGTCCTCGCATAGATTCTCAAAGGCAGGAAGCTCTTTCTCGAGCACAGACCTCACAAACAAAAGGCTACCAAGAAGATGATGTTGATGTTTCTCCAGGGTGCAGCATTGGGAAGACATTCTACCAGATTGGTCATGTGATTTAACCAAGTACAATGATACATTCACTCACGGGAAATGGCCATATGATTTGCCTAGTGGTGAATGGCCCTAGTGTAGCCATGTGATTTTGCTAGGTGTGAATAAGGCTCGAGGTGCTTGCACAGCCTTACTTAGTCCTATGATTTGGCTAAGTGTGAATAAGGCTCAAGGTCACATTACATACTATGTGAGGGAGTGATATATTCTATATTAGAGTGTTTGACTTGTTTATTTGATAGGGGCCTTCATCCCCTTTTAGAATATATAAGTCTAGTCTAATGTTGAATTGACATTGAATATAATAAGTGTCTAAGACTTCTTAGTGGGTCAAATCAACATTAGAACTCTATGTGTGAATAGACGTGCATATGAGGAAATGATCATCAACATGAACAACTTTTCTACGAGAGAAGAAATAGCCAAGAAGATAAGATAAGATAAGACAAGATAATTTTATTAATGTCCAACAAATGACCACAAAAGTATGTTAATGGGACTGTGTAGTACCAAGGAACAAAACAAAGTGGAAGAAGTCCCAGAGAGCATTGAAGAAGTTCCAGAGAAGATTGAAGACAAGAAGACAAGTCGACCTCATCAAAAGTAGAAGTCGGCTCCACAGTGAAATTAAAGGTCACTTGATGTATATAAATAAAGTGCTCACACGGTTCATTTTCATCATCATCACATCATTCTTCTCTCCTCATCTTGTGCACAACACTTTCCAAGAAGTCCTAGCAAAGCCACGAGTAATTTTTTTGGGGTTTCTTATTGTCTCTCGAGGTTCGCTACACTTGCTAGGGTTTCCTCATGAAGGAGGTTCACCATCTATGCTAGGGTTTCTTGAGGTTTCACCATCTATGCTAGGGTTTCTTCATGATTGGAAATGGACTTGAAATGGACTGATTTCTTCTAAAAAAAGTTGGTTGGGTTTTCTCCCAAGATTGGGTTTCCCAGGGTAAAATCTTTGTGTCTATTGTGCATGGTTATCCTTCTATGATCTTGTGTTTTCATTGCAATGTGAAGTTGAAATTTTCAATGTATAATTATTCAATGATAACATCGGGATGAAATTAATATCTGAAAATCATTAGGAAATAATTATCAAGATCTGAAAATTGTATTTCTACTGATATATGAGAAAAATTCAACATTTTATCGGAGCAGTCTTGAAAGAAATTCATTGATAAGTTTTTTTCCCTAAAGTTTGGGAATTAGGGCTTCCAAGTTTGGACCTTTCTAGCCTGAAGCTGGACTTGAAATTAGTGTTCTGAAGGTCGCCTTGGCAAGGCGCATCTATTGGTGGAGTCAATTTTTAGTTTTGTCAAAGTTCAATTTTGACTTTTTTTTCGGCGCTAGGGTTTTTGGTTCATATTTCAGATTTCTTTGTCAAGATTGGTCCAAAAAGGAAGACCAAAAAAGGTCCAAATAAACAATGCTGAAAAAGTAGGTCCTAAAAAGCACATCCAAAATTGCAGACTTTGAGATGACGAAATGGAGGTTTATGATAGACAAGTTATCATGTGGACAAGTCATCTATGCAAGAGTTTCTTCAAATTTGCATAAATTGACAACCAGCCTTTTCCTATGCTTTAAAGGTGTAATGTTGAGTACAACCATCTTTGGCCCAACTATGCATATGTGAGAATCAAAGTTAAAGAGGTCAAGTGTCTTTAAGGTTTACAAGAAAAGCAAGGTCGAAGGTTAAAGGCTGATGACATCTCTAGCAAGAATGAAGAAGTAATTGTTTGAATATTTGATGTGTCGTTCAGAACATATCTGAAGAGAAGATGTGTTTGATGGCAGATTTGAAGACTGATACTTGCAGACCAACTATCACTTCAAGGCATACTTCATAAAGAGGTTAAACGTTCTATTCTTTAAGAAGAATTGAATATTTAGACAGCCTCTTTCTATTTTAAGATATTTATTTGTGCATTTCCTTCTTAAGAGGTTAGGTGTACCTTTAAGGTTCCCTAACCAAACAATTAATGATTGTTCTTAAAGGTGGTTGTAGGAACAACCCTAAAGCAAAAAACATTAAGGAGGATGTTTACAAGTCTTCCAAAGCTCCAGATAGAGAATGAGGATGTTTACAAGGGTTCTACACTTGGCAAGAATGCCAAGAGATATTTTCTAAGCAGTGATAGAAAGTCCAAGGGAATCTTGGATCTAGTGCATTAAGATGTATGCAGACCAATGACAATATTGTCTTTGGGTGGTTTCTTGTACTATGTGACTGTCATTGATGATCTACTTCATGAAGACCAAGGATGAATTCTTCAGCAAGTTCCAAAAGTTCAAGGCTCATGCATTGTAATATCCCAAATACCGATATTCTCTAATGTACTTCAAGACTTCTTCTGACTTCTTGCTCCTCAGGAAGTAGATCCAGGTCTTCCTGGAGTAGTCATCAATGAAACTAACATAGTACTCATAACCAGTCAAAGAGACAGATGACATGGGGCCACACAGATCTGAATGTATCAAGTCAAGTACTCCCTCTGATCTGTTGTCACTGCTAGGAAAAGCAATCTTGATGTACTTTCCCAAAGCACACCCTCTGCACACACCACTCTACTCTGTGCTGAAATCTGGCAAACCTGTAGTCATGTCTCTTAGCATCCTCAAAGCTGAATGATGAAGATGGGCCATCCTCCTATGCCATAACTCACATATCTCACTGCTGCTCTCAGTATGTGTCAGTGCATGATGTGGCTAGAAGAGAAGCTTGTACAGTTTCCCGCATCTTACTCCAATCTCATATGAAGTAGATGGTCCCTCTGCTTTGGAAAAGATATACACTTTTCCATCTAGGACATATATGCCAAAGCCTCTGTCCTCAATAGCGGAAACTGAAACAAGATTCTTCTTTAGCCCAGGGACATACAAGACATCCCTCAGTAACATGGGCTGATGGACTCCCTGTCAAAACGGACTATCCCACGTCCAATTGCTCTCACCACTGTATCATCACCCAACACTATCTCCAACTCCAAGCCTGTCTCTGAAATCTCAGTGAACATATCCCGTGCACCTGTCATATGTCTCGAAGCTCCACTGTCAATATACCATGTGGAGGGAGTAGTGGAAGCACTCAGTGAATGCCCAACGATCAAGGAATGCTCCGTCTGGTCCTCAATGTCCCTGCTGGTGATAGATGATGCTCTCTCTCTACAACCACCAGCAAAGAGAGAAAACTCTCTGTCAAATCTAGCAGCGTACTCATCAATCTCTACTGAAGCTACTGTCTGCTGTTTCTTCTTCTTCTTGTTTGGGCATTGTCCAGCATAATGTCCAAACTTCTGACAAGCAAAGCATTTCACTTTGCTCATGTCCTTCTTCTCACCATCCTGCTGCTTGGTTCCACCTTTGGAACCCTTCTTGAACTTCTTCTTCCTGTTCCCCTTTGCTGCCAAAGCCACATTTTCCTCCTCTTCCTTGCTGTGAGATGCACTTCCATGTATATACCCTCTCCAGGTCTCCTCCTGAATGAAGTCGTCCCAAAGACAATACCATGTAGGCATGTGCTCACGAGCAACCACTGACTCCACAAATACAGTCCATGGCTTTGTCACGCCATTCAAAGTTGTACAAACCAACTCAGCATCAACCACCTTTTCCCCCACCGCTCCAAGCTCATCTCGAACCTGTGTAATCCTGGTAAGGTAAGGAACCATGTTGTCCCCCTTGTTCATCCGAATACCCTTCAGCTTCTCCCTTAACATCATTTTCCTGTTTTCTTTGGAACTCTGGTATAATTTGTTTAAAGCTGTCCACATCAGATGAGCATGGTTTTTACCAAAGATGTGTGGAATCACATTATCTTTTATCGCATCAAGAAGGATTCTTTTTGCCTTTATGTCCTTCTTGTCAAATACAATCTTTGCAGCAGCATCTGTAGGAACTATCACTGGATTTGTAGTAGTGCTGTCAACTATACCCCATAGTTCGTTTTCTTGAAGTATGAGTACAATGCTAGCCTTCCAAGGACTAAAATTTTGTGCTCCATCCAACCTGTCTTCTACCCTCAAACCAGTGGCCATCATTGCAAATGAGTTCAAGAACCTGTTTCTTCACAAACTTTGTTTTCCCTTATTTCTCCTAGTCTGAAATTTCTTTTCTTAGTGTAATTTCCAGCCCTTTAATTGTGCTCTGATACCATGTAAATTTTCAAACCCCAACCCGATTTCAAGTTCAGATCATTGCATATGGTTTAATGCCCAACTCCAATATGCATGTACATTTAAAAATTAAAATTTTTCACTGAAAACTTAGAAACACTTGAGATTCTTTCAACTTTATAAACTCAGAAAATTTCTAACAGCCAAATTTTCAAATGCAGAAAATTAAATCAGCCACTCATGAAATTTTTATAGACTCAGATTTTTTACCAAAATGGTCCAGGAAAAACCCCCAAGGGAAAACCTGTTCTGGAGAGAGATATTTTTATTATTTCAGGCAAACTTTAAATGAAAATACAGCAGTACTTATCTTCACCAAATGCCTTGGTAAACGTTCCAATCAATCCCTGAATGACCTGCTGAAATTTCAGAATTTATTCTTCTCAAACCACGTGCCAGAAAACCAGCCCAGCAAAAATTCTGCACACAGCCGCCTCGAAAAACGTGTCGTACGGCCAGTTCCGTACGGACTGTACAGATGTACGGACAGAGAAAAAAAAATTCCGAAATTTTTTTTTCAAAATTCTGCAAAAATCACCTCGAAAAACGTGCTGAAAAAATCTGCCATAAAAACTACAAATTCTACCCTGGAAAACATCCTGTTTGCCTTGCTGAAATTGCTGAAATAAAAGAATGATTCTTCCTTGGTTTTTGTGCCTCTGAAACCTGTAGAATTCTCATTCTCTCTCCTTCTCTTTCTCTGGAAATGAAATCACTTCAAACCCTTGCACTCTTCTTCTTCTTGCTCTCTCCTTTCTCAAAAATCTCTCTTGTGAAAGTGACCAATAGATTCGGTTTGCCTCTCCCCAAGCCTTTTTGTTCATGGTAACTTCCTCTTTCAATCCAATGGTCTGGATTAGATTAGATTGAGGGTTCACAATAAATGCTCATTAAATAAATAATAAATGACATTTAGTGCACCTCATGTCATTTAATAAAGTGAAGACCCTTCTAATTAATCACTCACTTGACTTTATCATTAAATTTGAACTTAAGATAAACCATGACTTAACTTTTAATAAAGTGACTTTAACAATATAAAGTACTTCTCACTTTATTAATTTAAATGACTAGGGGTCACCTTTTAAAGTGTTCTTGTCCACCCCAAGGCAACACAAGGTGAACAACACTTCCTTGGTAACTTTTCAACATCCCTTGCTAAGAGGGAGTGTTAAATGTATAGCATCTGAAGCCATTCTCCATGAGACTTGTGTTGTATCAAGTCCAAAACTTATGTGGTATTAAGTTCAAAAACCTCTTCATGAGACTTGTGTTGTATCAAGTCCAAAACTTATGTTGTGTTAAGTTCATCAACTTATGTTGTATTAAGTTAAGAGATTGTGTTGTATCAAGCTAGGTTGTGGAGGTTATGAGAGATGCCTGTACTATGATCTTATGTTGTATTAAGGTCAAGATCTTATGTTGTATTAAGAGCAACTTCTTGTGTCGTATCAAGGTCAGAGACTTGTGCTGTATCAAGTCCGAAACTTATGTTGTATTAAGTTCAGAAGTCTTGTGTTGTATCAAGACCATATGACTTGTGGTGTATCAAGTCATGAGGATCTACTATGTGATGTATGGCCAGTCATGGTCACCATGTGCTATAAGTCTCCTTTAGGGATTAGATACCCCTAGAGTGATTTACCTTAGCATATGACTATATGACCCAAGGTAATACATATGATCATAGGTTGGAAACAATTCTTCTGAGTATGATATGATAAAGATGATAAATTAATTAAACACTCATGGACCATGTAGAATTAATTAATGACAAATGAGATGAGCACAGAAATAGAATAAAGATTCGAATTGCCTATGTCAGACCTCCAGTGAACTTGAATTGCAAAGACATCAGTTAAGTCTAAGTTGTGGAAAACAAGTTTCAGTTAATTAAGGAATCTACTCCTTCATTTATGCAAAGTGTTTGTGGAAGATGACACTGACTGTGATGCACTAAAGATATTCAATTAAACTCCTAATTAATGGTCAAGAAATTACTTAATCAGTTCACATTCAGTTCTGTTCAGTTCAATTCAATTACATTCAGTTCTATTCAGTTCAGTTCAGTTACATTCAGTTAGAGGCAGTTAACACCAGTGAATTAATGGAGGGCGCTTATCTTTAGTGTGAGAGATAATTACGAGGTGACAACTTGGCACCAAGTCAAGGAAGGTGCAATTGGTAATGTGAGGATAGTGCACACAGTGTGTATATTGTTCACAGTGCCCAAAAGGCACGCAACCATTCGCTACCTTCATTGTATGACTGAATAAGCTTGTTATTAAAGTGTTATGCACTTGGCAAGGCCATGACAATATTTCGTATGATCTATATTCTCTAGTATTGCTTAAATATCTCTTATGAAGCAATCTGCAAGTGTTGTAAAATCATTCTCTGCCATTATCTATTATACTCAAAGGATTGTTTGTTGGGTTTTTCATCCTCCGGATTTAGAGGGTTTTCCCAGGGTACATCATGTGTCTTATGGATTAAATAATTTGTGTGTTTGAATTGTTTTATGAGATCTACATGCACTGGATTTGTTAATCAAAAGTTTTAAGGTTCAAGTATCTTCATATTTACTCAACATTCACAACTTGTACCCTAATGAGATTTATATTAGCTACCCACTTTCATTGAGCAAGCCAATCAGCGCTTTACAATTTTAGTAACTCTGAACACTAGCAAGAATCGAGTACGAATACAAATATGAATACAATTCGATACAAAAAAAACATAATGGAAAAAAATAGTACAGCCAAAATACAAAAGTAGACATCTCATAAATACAAAAAACATGCATTTTATAGTTTAGAAAATTTTAAATATGCATAAATTGTTCAAAAGTTTGAAATAGCAATCATTTTGCATTGTAAAGCAATTTGAAACATAATAAATAACCACATGATGTGATATAAATACATACATGTTTAACATAAAAGTACAAATGAAATAGCATGAAGAGAGATAAATTTTAAATAATAAGTTAAAAATACTAAAATATATACAGCTTTCACAGAAAAGTACAAATGAATCAACATGAAAATAGATAGATTCTAAATGATAAGTCAAAAGCACATGCTCATGACCTGAGTGTAACCTCTGTGATTTCAAAGAAAAGAATATGAAGCACTTATTAATCAAAGTTATTTCAAAAGATTAAAAATAAACAATCAACATTCATTAAAAAAAAATTAAGTGATTTCAAAGAAGAGAGTATGAAGCACTTATTAATCAAAGTTTTTTAAAAGATTAAAAAAAACAATCAACATTTATTCAAAAGAAAATTAAGTGACAAATTTGTTTTAAGTTATTCTTTTGTTAATAACAATCGCTGGTCTCTTAAACTTAAATGTTTAAATATATTTCAACACACGTTGGAGCATTTTTTATATTTAAAAGTTTACAAGTGTACTATATGTATAATATTTCCATTCAATCTTACTTCTATGCTAAGAACAACAAAAAAGTGTAGTGGCAACTAAATATCCACCAAAGAAAAAGAATAAATGTCAAAATTTGAAGAAAAAAATTGCTGTCAAAATTTGTCATTAGGAAACTTTTGTGGGAAAATAGAATTGCTGTTTTGAACACAATCATAAAAATGTTTTCAAGATCTTGCAGAATCTGAACTAGGGAATATAATTGTGGTCGAGAAGATAGGAGAATTGGAACACATATCAACAAAGTTAACAGAACCCTAGACTGAAGAACAGAACACCAGCCTAGACTAATAGATCAATGAGTCAATATCACTGCCAGAACCTACCTGTAATTGAGAGCAGGTCCATGAACCCTCGCCGGCCCTTGCTGGGTGAATAGAAAGAAGGGAGAAGAGGTATTCGATGAATAACACCGATCGTTGGAATTCGATCCTGGGCATTTGATTTTCTGACCAGCTGCCTGAACAATGTATATTCAATCCAGTGATCTGCGATCAAAAAATGGCGAAATCCCTAAAATCTGCTACCAAAAATTAGCGTATGCAGTTTCTGGGCGTCTTCCTTGGAATTCAACTTGCAGTGGAAGTTGAGCAATTCATCTCGGGTATTCCGTCAAGAGATGCATTGGATGAGAACCGTGATCTGCAACCAGCCGAGCAGCGAGACAGAATGTCTAGTGGGTAATCTGCCAGCTGGAATCGCAGATGGATCGAACAGAACGGAGATTCGTTGCAATCACAGGAACCGAAGCAGCATACACGCACAGGAGGGTGAAGTAAAACGCCAAAAAGTAATTTCATCTTCGCCCTTGTAAGCGTTCAAAATTGAACCCTTCACAGGCCTTCCAAAGGGTTCCAGCCCTTGGGAGAAGTGTAAAGCTCTAAACAAAATTCTAAATTTGAATTTTACCATTCCAATAAATAGCATAATTTATATAACATTTGAAAAGAAGTGCAATTTTTGAAATTATGTATTTATATAAATTTATCAAGATGTTGAAATTCCTATGCTATAAAGTTCAACTCATCATTCAAAATATTGAAAATATGATAAATTATAATCACTTACTCACTCATGCCATGCATTCACTGTTTAGTTGTGTAACATGGCCAGTAATCATTGATGACTACAGAGAACTAGCCATCGAGATGTGACTATGACTCTCGAGTCACTTGGGGTTGCAATCTAAAGTGTGACAATGTTTCAACAACTACAACTATAACAAAAAGTAACAACTACTAGTCTACTACTAGGCCCGAATCGAGCTCAAAAATTTGTGCCTACTACCTATGTGAACCTCGCTACCAATGTCCACTCTTTTTTCGTCAAATGAAATTCAAAAGGCCGGTTTGATAAGTCCTCCTCTCTACAAGGCTTCATTTCATCATGGACTCATGACAACTATAAAGAGCACTCGATGTCATGCAAATACAAATAATGGCATGTATAATCGTTATTAATAAAATTTAAAAAAAAACAATTGTTGGCTCAAGAATAGTCTTCAATTTGATGGGTGCCATGATTGTGATGTAATCTCACTCGGTCCTTCCAAACATTTGTGGTTTCTCACAGCATTTTTCCTCAACACTACCAAAATACATATAAAAATTACTTGTCTTTACATCCTCTTCTCTTTAAATCCTCATCTCATAGTCATAACTAAGGATTATTATGCCTGCACATCCTCACCTTATAATACGAAATGGGTCAAGCCCCAAGGACAACCATAAAATATTAAATGTGTCAAGACCCAAAGAGTAAAATACAACTATAAGTGTTGTATTAAATTTACCCGATGTCTTTAATTAACAATATCAACTGAGATTTGACAAGTTGGATGGTTCTGGTCATCTTATCACTCCTTACCAATGTGATTGCAAGGCATTCTTTGAAGGTGAAGTCCATAATTTTAGGTATTCTTCCTTACTATCATGCCTATTGGTAAGACAATAAAGAGGGTAGTGGCCTGCATCAGCATGGAAAATGTTTTAGGCATAGAGGTTATACACATTAATTGTTTTCATTAATTAATTTAAATTCCTACCGATGACTATCGATTCAGTGAACTGTGGACTGGTACAAAACACAATAAATTTTAGGGCCCCAAGCACTTAATTACACACACCTATAACTTTCTCAAATCTAGCCATTAGTAAACTTATTTTGGTATCATGGTTCAATTTAAAAGGAGTGTTGAGACTCAGACATACAGTCAGTTGCAAGGATTCAATTGACTTAGGCCCCTCCATCACATAAATGTATGCTTTCACAACAACCGTTGAAAAACAATATTTGTTTTTTGCATTTTTTTGGTGAAAAGGTTTGGTTAATTTATACTTGTCAATTAAAGGACAATTATTTATATTTCCCTTCATCTATAAAGGGATGAGAGGAGAAATGTCGTTCCAGTTGAAATTAAGACCCACCCTTCAAGTTTGATCATTGGCCCTGGTTATCTTTTGTTTCAACCAAAATAATTTGGTGTCGTACAACAAGAATGTGAAGGTAATGGCAATTAAAATGTGGTATATAAGAAAATTATAAATTGTTCGTTAATGGAAGATCGGGAACTTTACTTTATTCCTCAAGGGTTAAAAGTTACAATTGTTAGGCTTATCATAAAATCATATATAAAGCTATTTACTAATACTATATATGGTTTCAAAACAAACTCCAAAATGGGGAGTAATCTTACCCTTAGTGATATGTAGAAATTTAACCATTATGTTCCTCCATCTTAGTATGAGAGAAATCTTAACCATTATGTTCCTTCATCTTAGTATTAGAGAAATCTTATCAAGTACTCAGCTTAATATTGTTTATATGGTGAAGAGTGTTCTCATCCTTCTTATGTCTTCATTTGCATTTCTTGTAAGGACGTTAAGCCTTTGTCTAAGAAGCATCCTTCATTAACAAGGTGAGAAGATTGTGTATGTAAGTGGTAGCTATTAGTGATCTCCCTCATGGATGTAAGGCCTGATTGATTTGTGTGTTGAATGATGATTTGTCCTTCCTGGAGTCCACAGGCCTGTTTTGTTAACGTATCAAACTCCATGTTGAATTCCATGAATGTGTGTTGATATGTGCAGCTATTGAAAAATCCCATGAGAACTTGTATCCTATTGAGCATATGTTTAAAAAAGATGTTGGTGCATGTGTTTTTTCTTGTAATCCAATCAATGGACAGCTTGGATTCTAAAAGGATATGAAGATCTTTGATGTCTTTGTATGTGGACACCGTTAATATTGTTATTATGCTTAGAAATTATGCGTAGTTATTTGTTTTGATACCTACACCCCTTTTAAAAGTGTATTTTTGCTTCTATAGAATGATGCATCCACCTTCTCTTGAATGCTCGGGGTTACCTTGAGATGCGCTATTTCAAAAATTGTATGGTCATGAACAATCGAAAACTAGCAGATGTTTTACATTTTTCCCCTTCTTTGGAGTTTTGAGATTGATACCCGTGGCATATTTTAATTTGTAGAGGTTCCAATAGGATGGGCCATTTTGTTTTAAAAAATAAAGTCATTATGATGATCCGTATACACCATCAAACCTTAAGAAGAATCAAAAGGAGCTCATCATTTTTAAATTTCAAATGCCATGAATCCCGAGCATCACTGAGAGACTAACCTTCCCATACTAGAATAGTTCGGCCCGTTGTGGATTGGACCACACACCAAACTTATTTTGTGAAAGGACGTTATACTAATAAATGTGTGATTGTTTCTCCATAGGATTTGCACATTTGGCATATACTTGGACCTCATTTCCAGGGTACATATCTTGTTGTTTAGGGAAAGCCAAAAAAAAAATGTTTTTGGTCACATATTCAACTTCCATAATTTAGTCCACCACTACTTGGGGGGGTCTCTTAATCTGCTTTTGATGATTCCTACTATCCAAACTTAACTTGATATGAGCTCGAAGAAGGGTTTTTAATCCATATGAGTGAGCCTGACTCGTTCAATAGACTTATGGAATCTCTTTGAAGTCCTTGTGTATATTTATCCCATTAGTCCTCCATTATGCCTTAAAAAACAATCCTGGAGCACTGTACCAACCATAATGCTAAAGATTTGTTCGTTCGACATCATAACCATCTAGTAAATGATGAAAGTTTAGAGAATGTAGTATTTATGTCAGGTTAACTAAGATAAGATCCTCTATAGAAAGGCATAGAAATGGATCAACTTTGTTACTAGGAATTCTCAACTAGTGCTGACACTGCTTGTTCCTTTGTAATGCAAAACACAACTACAGAACAAAAGAATCACAGCCACGTATCCTTCCCTTGAATAGTCAGATTAATCAACATAACATATCATGTACCTCAACTGTAGATCTATTTATCTTCTCTCCGGAAAGTCCTTGAGACAGTTCAATACCTGTAAGACGGATCACAAGACAAGCAAAAAGATGAGAACATCATGATATTCAACTATCCATATCGGTGATCAAGGAGTCCAATAATATTTAATCACAAACACAATAACCAAATATAGGAAAGGGAAATGTTTTTGTATTAATAATGGGTGAGAAGAAGTACAACCAAAAGCCTTGATGTTGACAGCTTCTGTCTCAACAAATGTCTACAAACTCCAATGAAGACCTCTCTAGCGACAAGCTACCTCTACTTTGTCTCTATCCAGACTTCAAACTAGCAGCATAAGGATGCTTTTTCTGATCTCCCTCACTCTCTTCATGGAAGCTTCATTTATAGGCCAAGAACTCATAGGATGACTTGACGTGGACTTGACAAAAGGATAGAATAGGATCCATATAAGTGAGGGAGGCGAATGCCACCTCTCCCAGACATGCAAGAACCAATTCCACGAAGGATCCCGTACAGAATCTTCTAGAAGCTTCTTTTTTCCCCTTTAAGTGACCATCGGCGCTTTTGTGTAAACTAGACAGAGCACCGATTTAGGATTTTTCCTACTAAAAAAGGGTGAACGGCACTTTCTGCTCAACTGATGGAGGCATCGACGACGCTCTGTGGAAAGGGTAAAAGGGCGTTGTACCTTCTAGGTCAGGGCAAAAAATGGCCAAGCTGATCCAGATCGAGCTTTTTGGAAGGTTGCCAGGCAACAAGAAAGTCATCTGAAGGCTAACTAGGCAATGTGACATTTTCATGTGCAACAGAATGCCCCCCAAAGCATGAAGCTAGAAGAATGTGATAGGTGAAATGCTTTGCAAGTTTTTTGTCTATACAGAGGCAAAGAGAGATAGACTCGTAAAGGACCAATAACTAACTCTTATCCAATCACAGTTGCGGACCAATACACTACAGATCTATGATGATGACTATGTCATGGCTACCAATAATACACTGTAGATCCATGATTTACTACTATAAGAGATAGGTCATAGCTACGAGATATATAAAGTAGATATATGTCTCTCATTTTCAGATATAGAACACAACCACTGAACATACAATGTGGATCCGTGTCATGGCTCTAAATGATCTCCAAATGCAACCTGAGCATAAGCAATGATGATGATAAAGCCTAATCACTCAGGGTCTTCATCCCAATCTCCGAACGATACGAATCTAACCATGTGATTACAATGTCTTGACGTCGAACATGGTAGAAACCACTTGATTACCAGTCATTGATGTCAACTATTAACAAGTGCGAGGGAAATCACCATTGATGTCAATGATTCCCAAGGTATCCCAGTACAAATCATCGAATGTGAATAAAGGACTTGAAGTTGAACATCCGATGAGATCTTTCAATCAAGAGCCAATGATGTAAACTCATGTTGAAAGCGAGGTAACCTGCCATTGAGGCATGCAGGCCCAAGGTACTGTGTAGGTTTCTAGGTCTAATTCCTGGATAGTGATCTGAAGTTGACAGGAATAGACCCTGTCACAGGAGGGTCATTATGATTCCCACATCAGTGACACGAAACTGAGAATAAAAGTTGATTTGGAACGATAGGACTGACTCAGAGATGACTGAATTTTGAGGACAAGTGAGGTTATTGATGGATTATTTTTATAAGAGAGATAACCTTTGAACAATTGGGTGGCACGACACATGACTTGGCAGTATTGACCCACGAGAATAGAACCAGGTGTAATGCAAGGAATATAACGAAGCATCCTTTGAATTGACTCAAAGGAGTCAAGTCACTCACAAAAATGGATTGACTCGAGGACAAATTGAAAACCCAAACTGTTTAGATATGCAAATGCAAACAGGTGCCATGCTCAAAGGTGGACAGTAGAGTACTGCCATATAAACAAATGAAAACCATTCCCCTTTCCTTTAATTTCCCCACCTCGAAAGGTGAGTGTCTCTTTCATTTTTACGAATCCAAAGAGGGTAACAAACACTCGTTGAAACTCATCAAGTGATGAGTCCATTCTCATATTTTTACGAACCTGAGAAAGGAGGGGTTCGTTCCCGAAATAGGGTCTTACATCGTATGTTTTATGAGTCCAACGCAAGTAAACTCATCTGTCATTTCATGTTTAGAGAGTCTGAAATGACTAAGAAGACTCCAAAAAGGGTCCTTTTTCATAAATAAGGCCAGTCGGTCCAAAAAAGAGATAACCTACCCCCGACCAGTCAACCGTTCAGATTATTTTACAAGCGTGAACGCAACAAGTTCGCTTGGCAATATTTTTGTGTTTTGAGGAGACTGAAAAGAGCTTAAATATAACTCCCGAACAAGGTTCCTTTTTTATAAGCCATTTTTAATGAGTCTGAAAAGAGCGAAAAAGTGGACTCGACACCTTTCTACTAGAATTTTAACGAGCATGTAAAAAGTGTATAAGGACGCTCGATACTTTTTCAGTTTTGCCCTAATCCCGAAAAAGAAAAAAATGACTTGTATTGGAGCCAAAACCTAGCATTAACCCTGAAAAACTCAAAAAAGACCATTAAAAACTATTTTTCCAAAACTATAGAAAATAAAAATAAAAACCCACTTTCACTTAAATAATTTGGATTTCAAAATATATGAATTGTAATGCATTTTTTAAAATCTCAAATACTCTATAAATAGAAAGTGGGGTAAGAAATATTTATCATTTCATTTTTACCATTTGTGAGCTTTGGAGAGTTGGTTTTGACTGGCAAGAGTTCCATTGGTGGTTTGGCAAGGATATTGCTTCTTCATTGCTTCTCCGTTCACCGTGTAAGAGGTAAGTAATCAACTCTTTTCTTTTCCATCTTCTACAAACATCAATTTTGCTTCTTTCATGTTTAGACTGACATCCCTAAAAACAATTTTTATAATGATTTTGAAGTCAAGGCGGAGGATAGGTTCGTAAATTGCCACTAGAAATGGCAAAACCGACCATCATTAAGCAATTTTATGGGTTAAAAATAGGTTAAATTTTATTTTCCAAGGGTTTTCGGCCGTCGGACAGAGTCCCCAACGGCGCTCTGTCCAGTCGGGACAGGCGCGCCGTAGGAGCCCTGTCCACGGCGGACTAGCAAACGACGCGCTGAGCGCTGAAGGTGTAGGCGTTGACGGTGCTCTGTCAGCAAAAAGTAGCAGCGCCACTGTAGCCTTAAGGAAGACAAATAAAACCCTAGAATGTTAAAAAGACCAAATTCATGCTCAAGATTTGCTTCAAATGTATTATTATGTTTTTTAAGCCATGCCATGTGTTCTAATCATGAGATTTGTATGTTGCAGGTGCACTATGTTTATCTGGAAAGAGAGGGAGCATGAGACTTCCGATGTACAAGCTGCTAATGATCCACCTACCGTCAAAGCCCTAAGAAATTGTGGACTGCTAAAATATTTCTGTGTGCCTGGTATGAAAGCACACATCTGGATACTTGAGTATATCATTAACATGTGGGATCCTGATCAAGAACATTTTGTCGTAGGGGTCCACATCTTGCCCATTGAGATAGAGGATATATACTTTTTGACTGGTCTATCCATGAGGGGGAGTCAGGCAGTCTTATCTGGTGCTCGAGGAGGAAAAGGCTCCTTGGATGACATAATAGACCAGCAATGTGCCTTGGGCACAGAAGCTCAATCTGGGAAACTAAAGATTCGCTCCATAGTGAATCGCCCATTGAGGACTATGGTATACACTATTGGTAAGGTGGCGGGAACAAGATCTTCCCACCTTACTACTCGGTCTCGTATGCTATACGCTCTGCAGTGTATGGAGCTTACCGTTTTTAAATGGTGTGAGAGCATGCTAGTATGTTTGAAGAAGCAATTGACCACATGTAGGAGGGGAACACTGAAGCAATTCGGATACGGGGCAGTGGTGGTGCCATTCATGTTACAATGGATTCCACATTTGAGACCACAGATAACTATCACCAGGCTAGAGCCTGAAGATCCCAGGATGTTAGCATGGGTTACAGCTATGCCACGCCTTGGTGGTGCAACGCCTAAAGTTAGCTATGGGGTTGGATTCTTTCCTCTGGTTGAGAAACCAAATGCTTATGATAGAGGATTATGCCTATGATGGGGCAGATTTTCGTCATGATCCAGAGTTGATTTTACCCGAGGGTGAGATGTGGGATGATCGTGGTAAGTAAAGACACCGTCCACACTATGTTTTTGGAATTTTGTATTTTATTACATTTTTATGGTTTATAACATTGAGATTAAAAAAAGTGTTTTTGTGCAGACATTGGACCTACCCGTCCAGTGGAGATGTTGCCTATTTCTAGGTGAGTAGGCACCAGAGACATGATGGTGTACCGCTCCAAAGCTGAAGAGGAGCTTGGAGATGTGGAGGAAAACCTACAGCATTTGACTGTGGGTATTCCTGATGTAGCCATAGACGGGGTACCTAGGCGTTATTAGCACCACACCGTAGGTGTTTCTGAATGGTTTTCCAGGCTACTTCGCAGAGTGGCCCAGGCCATCGCATGCTATGATGCACAGGAGGAGGATTAGTCTGTTTTGATCTTCTTTTTTGTATATGTATTACTGAAAGCTTCAGAGCTTTAGATTTTGCCCTATGTATTCATGAATTCTGAACTTTTTATGGTCTTGAACTTTTGAGGGCACTGAAAGCTAGGGATGCTTCAACCCATTTTTGTATCTCGATGTTACAATTTATATATATATGACAGACTTTTATATTTACGGTCGTGTGTGTGACAAATGTGATGTGTGAGATGTTCAACTACTTATGAATTGACATGTTTTGATTTATGTTTCAAATGGACTTTCATGTATGAGCAATATACCAATCCAAAACATAATTAGCTAAGGAATCTGCCACTCCATTTAAATGTCTTGGAACGTGTTGATAAGTGACTTGCTCAAAAGACCTCTCTAACAACCTGACTCTTCAGGAAGTATGAAGAAGCAGGGGATTACAGATGATGTATACTTGATTAATTTGTTGGACATAATTAGCTAGGGCTTCCGTCAACAATCCGACCACGATTTGATATTCCTCCATATTGTTGGTGGAGGGACCTACCTAAAAGAATACCCCCTGAACTCACCAGCTCACTTGTAGGAGAGTACAGTACCCAAGCTACAGATGCAAGGTTAAGTGTATACTGATGAGCACCATCAGCAAAACCAATGAAGGAAGACATCTGTCCATGAGACAAAATACGTGCATAAGTAGGGTTTTATAAAAACACACACTCTAAATCACACAAATGACACACCTCTTAAAGTCTAAGACACGTAGCAAACTATAAACAATATTTACAAAGACCCTACGCTAGATTACCTAGGCATAGTATCTTTTGAGGTAGAGCCCATTTCAGGGCTCTCCCAGTGATATCCCGTCATAATCAACCAGTTCATATGCTCCTTTCTCTAAAACATGGCTAACAATGTAGGGTCCATGCCACATAGACTCAAATTTGCTTGCCCCCAGCTTGTCATGCTTCTGGTCGTAGGTCAAGACTAGATCTCCTTCATCGAAGGAATGGGGTTGGACAGTCCTATCATATTGAACTTTCATTCTTCATTTGTGTGCCTCATTAGCTAAGGCAGCATCACGTCGAGTTTCATCAAGTTTATTTAGGTACATGAATCTTTCTTTGTCTATGGTAGTGTTGGGTAATAATTCGACAGACAGTTTTAAAGAAGGGATCTCACATTCTATTGGGAGAGTAGCTTCCAGCCCATATACTAATTGGAAAGGTGTAAAACTGATGGAAGTTTTAGAAGTAGTCCCGTAGGCCCAAAGTGCGGAAAAAAGTTGTAAATGCCTGTTTGACTTGGCCTGCCCTACCATCCGTTGAAGCATTGTTTTTAGCACTTTATTTATCACTTCAACCTGGCCATTTGCTAGTGGATAGTAGGGTGTAGAGTTATCATGTCGAAACCCTAACTCTGTCATCATTTTATTTTTGAAATGTGATCCATGATCGGTCACGATGGCCTTAGGAATCCCAAATCTTGCAATAATATGGTTGAATAAGAAAAGTGCAGCAGTTTTACTATCTTTGGCGTATGTGGGCATTGCCTTAGCCCATTTTGTAAAATAGTCAATAGCCACAATGATGTAGCCATGCCCCCCGGCTGAGGTAGGTCTACAGTGCATGAAGTCTATGCCCCATTTTGCAAAAGGGCCAACTGCTACTACGAGATGGAGAAGAGTTGGATGTGTGTGTTTCTTGGAAGTAGACATTTGACAATGTGGGAAGTTCTTGACCGTTTCAATACAATCCTTGAAATTTGAAGGCCAGAAGTACCCAGCATGCAGGATTTTCTAGGCAATAGCCGACCCAGAAAGATGACCGCCACAATCTCTAGCATGGCAATCATTAAGGATGATCTCAGCCTCTTCGTGTGTAAGGCAACGACGTAGGATAGAATCAACACCACGGTGATATAGGGTATCATTCAAGATAAGGTAACTTTTAGCCTGGTGGCGAACTCGACGACATTCATCTCGGGAGGCAGTAGGCTAGTATCGTAAGGTTTGGAGGTACAAAATGATGTCTCCATACCATGGATCTGTTGTACTAATGAGAAATAGTGATTCATCGGGTAAGGGCTCTAGATTCTCAATAGTACGGGGAAGGTCACATATAAGCTTTGCAAAGACAAGGGACTTCTTGGAAGTACTTTTGGCGAATTCTAGGTCAAACTCCTGGAGGATCACGATCCAATGTGAGTATTTTCCCCCAAGCACCTGACGTGTCAGAACGTAGTACATGGGGTTGGAATCCGCGTAAATAGTAGTGGTGCGGAGCAAAATATAGTGACGAAACTTCTGGACTATAATGACGGTGGCCGGAGCGAGTTTCTCCACATGTGAGTATTGAGTTTCAGAGTCCAAAAGACTCTTACTGGTGTAATATATCACATGTTCTTGGTCGTGTTCATTTGTTTGAATGAGGACCATGCCTATTGTAGACAAGGATGCAACCACATACAGGGAATAATCCTAAGCATAATTGGGTGGTTGTAGCACAGGTGCATGGGTAAGTGCATGTTTAAGATTATCAAATGCACGATGTGTGAAATCATCCCAAATGAAAGGAGTATCTTTCTTAAGCAACCTCATGAAAGCATGTGTCCTCTTTGTATAGTTACAGACGAAGCGACGCAGAAATTTTGCCTTCCCTTGCAAACTTTGGAGTTTAGTAACATTCGTGGGAGCAGGCAGGGCCAAAATAGCCTCAATTTTCAAAGGATCGATACGGATGCCATCTTTAGAAACAGTAAAACCAAGAAGTCGGCCAGCTTCAACACAAAAAACACATTTGTGGGGGTTTAGACGAATGTTAAAATGACAACATCGAAGAAATACGCCTCTTAGATGATCTACATGGATATCCCGCTGCTTGGAATGGGCAGGCAAGTCGTCTAGATAGGGTTCCACAAAAATGTTTAATGTCATGAAAAGCATATGACATGGCACGTTGGAATGTCACGCTAGCATTTTTTAAACTGAAAGGTAGTTTACGATAAGCAAAATTACCCCAAGGGCAAATGAATGTCGTCTTGTGTTGATTGGATGGGAGAATCTCAATCTGATTATAGCCGAAAAAGCCATCCATAAAGGAGAAAATGATGCTTCCGGCACAGTTATTGATTATTTGATCAATGTAGGGAGTGGGAAAATTGTCTTTTGGACAAGCTCGATTAAGGTCCCTAAAATCGATACAAACCCTAATAGTACCCTGCTTTTTATTCACAGGGACTATGTTGGACACCCATTCAGTTAGTGGCATGAGGTAAATGAAACCAGCTTTCAGAAGTTTTTCAACTTCTTCTTTAACAGCGGCTGCTTTTTGAGGATGAACCTGTCGTAGTTTCTGGCGTACGGGCTTGGCATTAGGATAAGTTTTGATTTCGTGGACAATGATAGAGGGATCAATCCCAGGCATTTCTTCATATGTCCATGCGAAGACATCTCGAAATTCTTTGAAAAGAGTCATGTATGTTTGGATTTCTTCAGGGGAAGAGTTCTGTCCTATGGAAATGTTCTCGGAAACACCCAGTTTCACGGATATGTCAACGAGTATAGTTTTGGTAATGTTGCATAAATTCCCTTCATAATCGACACTATGAGTGAGGATCAGAGACTGATGGTGGAGGACTATATCGGATGAAACCGTGGAGGCAAAGTGGTTTTCTACCATATATCAAGGGGGAAGGAAAGAAGATCTGTGATGATAATATTCCCAAGGCATCTCATCTAACGACATAACTTCCATGATAGACTCGTTTGTAGGAAGTGTGTGTGAAATATAATCCAGAGATGGGGAGGGATGTTCGAGCCAATATGGCATGTGATAATGGTTTGAGGCCACCAAGAAATGATCATTGATGGTGGGATCACTGGTAGCTTGGATTGCATTGTACATCTCTTCAAAAGGGGAAAAGGATGAGGATTCATCAGCAATTGCTTTTCCTTTGTCTGTACGAGAGCTAAAAATCATATTAATGGATGCAGTTTATGAAGCAAGAGGAGGGTTGGAGGAAGGAAAGACTCCCATACGCGAAGAATCTTTGATGAGGCCTACTCCGATGTCTTGATATTGTGGGGTGTTCAAGAGTGGAACGATGTTTGCATCATTTGTAATGGCGCTAGGTGTGATGAACTCTAACTGGTCAATAGTAACAATCTTTCCTTGGAATGGGAACTAGATGATCCGAAAAACGGTCGATGCTACAACTTGCATAGCATAAAACCAGTTTCAACCTAGGAGTAAGTTGTAATCCAAAGGAGCGTCAACATGTTCGATATGAATGGAGACTGACTTGCCCCCCAGTTCTACGTGGATGGCAGGTAGTAGTCCATAGCGTTGAAAGCCACGACCATCAAAAGCCTTAAGAGTGGTAGGTGAACGGTTGATTTCTGGAGATCCAATGGCTCTCCAGTAAGATAAAGACATAACTGATGTAGAGACACCCTCGTCCAAAATGGTACGACGAATAGTCTTTCCAGCAATCTTTGTAACGATCTGGAAAGCTAACTGATGCGAAAGTCTCATTTTGAAATCATCCAATTTGAAAGTGATGATATTATTATTCTCAGGATCCATAGCTCCAAGAGCAGTAAGCAATTTTTTTCGTTGAGTTGGGCAGGTTTGAAGTACCTCTAAAGCCGACATAGCGCAGGTTGATTGGGCCAAGTCTTCAAAAATATTATTATATTGGGCGGCACGAGCATTAGGATTGGTTATGGACTTACGTAGAGTGCCCTTTGGTGGACGGAAAATTGCTTCAAGTATAGGCTTTTCAATATGAAGACCATTATTAGTAGGAGGTGTGGAAGTTGAGGTTTTTTTAGATGGAATATCATCAGGTTTCTTTTCCGGAGGAGGGTCATAACTGTGTGCTCTTGTACTAAAATTCACCATTTCACTAGACATCATACGAACTTCATCAGTGGAGGAAGAAGTTTCGTTTAAGGACTTATGATCAATTAACTGTTGTTGGGAAGGGAAAGGATCTTTTAAAACGACTGGGGTGGGTGAAGCTTTTAAAAATTTACCAACATCCTCATGGCGAGGACATTCTTTTGTAAAATGATCACCTCCGTAGATTAAACAAGGGTACTTCACCTTTCTCTTTCCTTTTGAATCGTTATCTGTATTCTATGTTTTATTTCCTTCCTGTTGGTTGTTAGGTTTTTTAGATTTATTTTTCCCTTTTTTCTTCTCACCTGAAGATTCAGTGGATTGAACCGTATTTACTTCAGCGGAAGCAACAGGAGAGGATGCAGTTTTGGCAGGTGGTGCTTGTTGATTGGATGGAGTGGCGATTTGTTTCTTAGAGGATTTAGTTGCTGTTTATGTATGAACTAAACCAAGTATGCCGTCAGCAGGTGATTCTGTAGCAAGTCTCGAAGGGTCTGTAGTAGGCCGAGGAGCGTGGGGAATCAGATCATACAAAGTGCCTGACTGGGAATAAACCAAGTCAAGGTATTGAGCGTGACTAATATCCTACTCTTCGGTAACAACACCTCCCATGGCCACATCTCTAGCTATGGGTGGAAGCAAAGACTTTGTGAACCTTTCAGCCAGTAACTGATCAGGAACAGGAGCCTTAATCAACCTTAATCAACCTACATCTTCTTCTCCATTCATGGATATGATCGAAGATATGGGTAGATGTAGTTTGTCGAAGTGAGGTCAATAGGTCTGTACTTGTTTCATACCGGATTGGTAACTGAAAATGTGTCAAAAAAGCCATAGCTAAAGCATTGAAATCCCAAAATGAATGTCGTGGTAACTCGATGTACCATTTAGCTGCAATGCTGGTGAGGGTTCTTTGGAAAAGGAGTAGACAGATTGAACCGTCCATCAAATAATTGGATGAACACCAAAGATGAAAATTCATAACATGGTTTTTGGGTCCTCACCAGGTTTACCTTCGAATTTTGGGATATCGGAAGGTAGCTTGATTGGGATGGCGGGCCAAGAGGGGTCATGATGAATTGGGTCATTTATCAATCTTGACAAGTCTAGAAAATCTAAAGTGGCAAGAAATGGTAGTTGTTGATTTGGTTGCGGGTACTAGTAATATTGATAGGGCATTTGCTGACCAGTAGGATCGTATGCGAATTGATAGATGGGTATAGATGATGCCCTCGAAGCTTGTTGAAAAGGCTATTGGTTTCCAAAATTTCTGTGGGGAGGTGGGCCCCTCGAGGGAGGGGATCCTCCGGTAGGTGGTGGTGGTCCTCCTCCTCCAGGTGCTGGTGGGGGTCCGCCTCCACCAGGTGGTGGTGGTGGTCCTCCTCCTCCAGATGGTGGTGGTGGTCCTCCTCCTCCAGGTGGTGGTGGTGGTCCTCCTCTGCCAGGTGGTGGTGGTGGTCTGCCAAATGGTCCACCAGGTCCTCCAGGTTCTCATGGTGGTCCTCTGGGGGAGGTCCACCATATCTTTCGACAGTATTCAAAAAAGTCCCTCTGTATGACGGGATATTTGACCAATTTGGTTGTCCCCAAGGTACAAAAGCATTTCTAGGGTAAGGCATTCCAGGATAAATAGCCGCAAGCAGTGGTTGTTGGTAAACTTGATTAACCATAGGCTATTGAGTTCCTGGATAAGTATATCCCCAAGAAGCCATATCATTGACAGGTTGTGACCTTAAGGGTTGGCCTGTACTATACGGGGGGGAACAACATGTGTATTGGTGGGGGGTATAAGTACTGTAGGTTGTGCGACAACTGCAACTTGTCCTGAACTAGGCATAGTTCCACTGTCAGGTAGCATAACTCGCGTTGGGGTTGCCCCTCGGCATGAGAGTTTACTGACACGGCTTGATTTGAGGATTGCCCCCCAACCATGACAGTTATGGAAGGTCTAGCAATAGGTTCAAGATGTGACACTGCAGGGTTGTGGTTTAGACCTGGATTACCTTGAAACGAAATTTCTTCAATAGGTCCTAACATTTGAGCCAGTGAACAATATCCTTCAGGCCATGGGTTGCGAGAATTCTCACCATAAGTTGGGCGGCCTTCAGAAGAAGGCTGAATTTCCACTTCGGGCCAAGGGTCTGTATTACAGGGTAGTGCCTGTAAAGTTTCATAACGGGACACAGGTGGAGGAATAATTCTTTCTATTCTCTCTGAAAAGTTATGAGCTCGATCGAGAGATGCATTAATTCTTCTATGTTCCTCCTCTCCCAAGGGAGGATTTCCTAGTGAAGGTCTAATAACCCTGAATTCAGCAATGGCTTGGCCCATGGAAGTCCTCCAAAAAGGAGCATTCGAACCATAATCTGGTGGGGTAGAAGTATCACCATGGCCTCCCAACAGTGGATGCACAGAAACATCGGTTGTAGGAGGTAGTTGGACTAAAGGACTAGCATGAGTAGAGAAATTTCCTCTAGGTGGAGTAACTTCCATATTATCCTCAGCCGAAGCTGGTATCTCCACGGTTACCCCTTCTTCCCCTTCCATGGCTAGAGGAGAGTCAGGAGGTAAACCCTGCAACCTACGGGATTGACACCGCGCAAGCTGCTTAGCCATGGTGGTGGCTAGAAGTCTTCTAATCTAGGTCAAAGAAAAAATCACACAAAAAACACCTACACAGAGATAAAGGTCACAAGCAGTCTTAAATGATAGGAGGGGTTCAGAGTCCAATTTCTCACCAGGATTATCAAGACTTTACAAGCTTCGCCCGTAAAGCCAAGAAAACCAAGAGGTTAACTCGGTTTGGATAGGGTATCCTAGTGGGGTCTCCCGATATACGCAAGGTACGTGGGAGCTCAAATCGGTAGTAGTGTTGTCTAATGCACAACCGTTCATAAGGGGCCTTCCTATATACAATCGAGTATGTGAAAGAACCTTTCTATATACCTCAAGGGTACGTGAAAGACCGTTTCTATATACTGACGGTACGTGGAAGAACCGTGCGAGTCCCGGGATGTAGTGCAGACAAATAATGACAGCTCCTACGCTTAACGACGTCCAAACACGTCTCTAGCCTATCACTCAACTTTCTATACAAATTTTAACCTAAAGCTACCGTTAATTTTATCTTGACGATTAGGTGAATGTTTGTGGAAATGTTGTCTCCAATAATGCAGATTAACTCTATATGCAACAGAAAAACACTTCTTTGACTTTCGATGAAAACTATTTAGGGTAAGGAGAAAATTTTCTCTTTTTCTTCTTCAAGAACCTTAAAATAATGCCATTTCAACAACACAAACTTGAATCAAGAAATGCAAGAAAATGAAGTTCTTTCAAACACAAAAAAATTTCAACAAGCACTCAAAATATTTTCTGAAAATTTTGACAAAGAAACTAAGCCTCTAGTGTGCATGCAAACTATCTTTGCTACAATGTCAAAAAATCTATTTCTTCTAATCTATTTATGCAGAAAAATGACAACTTCTAAAGCATAAACAAGAAGAAACTAAAAATGGTTATTTTTTGTATTTTTCTGGAAAATATGAGGCACTCAAAGCAGTCTAAAATGAACTAGTTTAAAAGAGGCTATGATTTTCTTTTCAAAAGTAAAAGTTTCCAGATATTTCGTTGAAACCAAAAATGAAACTATCTACCATTTTCCCCTATAAAAAAGATCAAGACTTTGGAACTGAGCTCAAAAGAGAATCAGGTTCACAAAGTACTCTCAAACAACAGGCAGATGCAAAAAACACAGCAAAATCTCAGAGAAGCAAGCAAACCACACAGACTTTTTAGAAAGATAAAAAATTTCCAAACAGAAAAAAGACAAATTTTACAAGGAGTTTTTGAAGCCTACCTAAAAAGTCAAATTGGCACACTCAAAATTCAGGACACATGCGCCTACGACACTCTAAAAATTGAAGAGAGAAGCACCCTAGACGATGGACGACGCTCTGTCTGCTGAAGGAAGAAGTGCCTTGGAAGGAGGGTGGCGCTCTGTTAGTCAAGGGGAAAGGTGCCCTGAATGAAGATCGGCGCTCTGCCATCCATAGAGAGGCGCGCCGTCCAGACAGTGTATTGAAAAATTCAGAATTGCAGGAGAAACAAAAAAGTCTCAGTTGAACTGAAATTAGTAAGAAAAAAGCAATTACCCAGAGAACAATAAAAACTATAATCCAGAACCGAGGAAAATTATCATAAATGAAATGAAAGGAGTAGCTTACCTTGTAGAATGAAACGACACAGGGCAGAGAGAAAGAAAAACTTCACTAGTGGAATTGTTATCAAAGAGTTGTAGATTTAACATATCTGCACTAGATCTGACTCGATCTTCCCCAGATCTGATCGATTTTTCTTTCCCTAGTATGGTTGCCAATTTTGTTACTAGGAATTCTCAACTAGTGCTAACACTGCTTGTTCCCCTGTAATGCAAAACACAACTACGGAACAAAAGAATCACAGCCACATATCCTTCCCTTGAATAGTCAAATTAATCAACATAACATATCATATACCTCAACCGTAGATCTGTTTATCTTCTCTCTGGAAAGTCCTTGAGACGGTTCAATACGTGTAAGACGGATCACAAGACAAAAGAAAATATGAGAGCATCATGATAATCAACTATCCATATTGGTGATCAAGGAGTCCAATAATATTTAATCACAAGCAATAACCAAATATAGGAAAGGGAAATGTTTTTGTATTAATAATGGGTGAGAAAAAGTACAACCAAAATCCTTGATGTGA
Source organism: Pseudotsuga menziesii (assembly GCA_001517045.1). Classification (NCBI taxonomy): domain Eukaryota; kingdom Viridiplantae; phylum Streptophyta; class Pinopsida; order Pinales; family Pinaceae; genus Pseudotsuga; species Pseudotsuga menziesii. The sequence continues at coordinate 37,971 of LPNX010616180.1, forward strand.
CAGCTTCTGTCTCAAAAAATGTCTACAAACTCCAATGAAGACCTCTGTAGCTACAAGCTACCTCTACTTTGCCTCTATCTAGACTTCAAATTAGCAACATAAGGATGCTTTTTCTGATCTCCCTCACTCTCTTCATGGAAGCTCCATTTATAGGCCAAGAACTCATAGGATGACTTGACAAAAGGATATAATAGGATCCCTGTAAGTGAGGGAGGTGAATGCCACCTCTCCCAGACATGCAAGAACCAATTCCACGAAGGATCCCTTACAAAATCTTCTAGAAGCTTCTTTTTTCCCCTTTAAGTGACCATCGACGCTTTTGGGTAAACTAGACAGAGCGTCGATTTAGGATTTTTCCTACTAAAAAAGGGTGAACAATGCTTTTTGCTCAACTGATGGAGGCGTTGACAACACTTTGTGGAAAGGGTGAAAGGGTGTCGTACCTTCTAGGTCAGGGAAAAAAATGGCCAAGGTGATCCAGATCAGGATTTTTGGGAGGTTGACAGGAAACAAGAAAGTCATCTGAAGGCTAACTAGGCAATGTGAGATTTTTATGTGCAACAAACTTCAAGCATAATCATCTTGCCATTACTTGGATTCCATGCTAAGTCTTGTCCTATAATGTGGAAATTTCTATTGATATCCCACTATAAAAGGAAGCTTCCATTTTTATATGTAGGATTTAATTTAATCCAAGAGAGGATTAAGCGAGGGGCTATGTATTTATGGTAAATACATTCCTACAAAATGCCTTTATGTGTGATGAGCCTCCAGATGATTTTTGCAGCTAGCACTTATGAAAAGCGTGTTAGGTCTTTCAAATCCCACCCTCCCTAACCGTTTGTCTTGCATAATAATCCCCATCTACAAAGAGGGATACCATCCTTTGGTCGATTCTCAGACCATAGATAAGTGGAACAAAGTTTCTTAATCTTGTTAAGAATTGCTTTAGATATGTAGGCAAGCGACATATAGTAGATGGGATTGGCTTCAATAACACTTTTGATGAATGTTAAATGCCCTGCCAGGGAAATTCATCGATGGTACAATAGAATAAGGCATTTGCTAATATTATCTAGAAACCGCTGCCAATCCTGAAGCCTATAATCATTTTATTTTAGCAAAAACCCTAGGTATTTGAAACATGCGCCAAATGGATGCTCCATGAAGGGAAGCAAAATTAGTAACAGAGGCTAAGAGAAATTGGAATGTGAAAGAATGAGATAAATGATTTCTTTAGGTTGATCTTCATACCTATGGAGGAAGAAAGAGTTTTAAAACCTTGTATAGGCATTTTTCCTCCTCGATGGAGGATTTCCCAAAAATTACAATGTCCTCCACAAACAAATCCAGTGTTTTTTTAATTGAACCTGCAAATTTCACCTCGGAGAGGTTCCTAGGTGATCATTCATAGTTTATGTATCTAATGAGAGCATCGACAACAAAAAGGAAAAGAAGAGGGGATAGAGGGAACCCTTGGTGCAAGTCGTGAGAGGGGTTGAATAATGAAGAGGCAACCACATTTATAAGAATAACAAAGGATACACTTTGATAACATTCCTCAATCTAGTTGATGAAGTAAGGGGGAAGACTACGTAGGTGAGAATAAGGCTAAGGTAGAGCTAGTTAACCTTCGGAAACACCTTGGATAGGTCTATTTTTAACATAAATGAGGGATTAGATTTAGTTTTAATGGAGTGTAAAGATTCCTGAGTGACTCCTATAGCTTCATGTATACTTCTTTGGTCAAGGAATTCGAACTATTCAAAATAAATGTTTGAAGAGAGGATCGGCTTGATCATGCGCACTATAGTCTTTGAAGTAAGCTTGTATATACAATTGCATAGGGAGATGGGCCTATATTGGTCAGACCCTATTGAAGACTCATCTTTTGGAATATTTGTTATAAATGTTGAGTTGAAGGGCATATGTATCTTAACTAAGTGCTTGGACTCTTTAACAACAACCACCAGGTCATCGACGATAAGATCCCAGGAATGGGTGAAAATTCAGAGGTCCATCCATTTGGGCATAAGAAATTTATGGCTTGAAATGATATAAAAGTACTGTGGACTTTAAATTTTGTGATTGACTTTTGAATGTCCTCTACCTGAGATGGCAAGAGCCATCTATTGAAACGAGAAGATATTTCCACATTATCCCATTTATTTTCTCTTGGGGTCTCTATAAATAGTTCTTTGTAATGTTGGATTGCATCATTGGATATTGAAGAGAAGTTTATGCATCCTCACATTGATGATTTGTTACATTCATATTGTATTGATAACTCTTATTCCATTTACCCATCCATGAAAAAAATGGCATTATTGTCTCCTTTGGAGAAATATAGGGCTTAGCTCTTGATTCTCCACTTAGCCTCCATCCAAGCTAGGAGCCTTGCTTTTTCTTGTTGTAGTGAAGTTATTTCCTCAAGGGTACATTAATCCACCTATGAGTAGGATAGGTATGCAAGTTTATTTGATAATTGGTCCTTAATGGATAAGAGGTCTCATTCGTCTTTGGCAAAAGTCTTCTTGGCTCTAACTATGAGGAAGACCCTATGCCTCTAATGTTCAGAGAGACCAGTAGCATTTCTTAGCCCCTGAAGGGGTTGTTGTTCTAAGGACCACATATATTGTTAATTGTTTACCTGCAATAAATTATTTTTCCATTGCATTGATGGCATGATTAAGATTGGATCTTCTTCCAGGCAAAGACTTTAAAGATCTAGAATGATTCACACTTAATCCACTCAAATGACCATGAATGATTTTAGATTGTGATATGGTGAGATAACATTGTCTAAAATATGGGGATGAAATTACACTACAGGAGGTATTCCTTATAGAATCCACCATGGAATGAAGTCCTCTAAGTTTGAGGGAGATGAGCCATTTGTCAAAGAGGAAGAGTTTGGAGATGAGACAAAGGGCGAAGGAGAAGGCCTATCCACTTTATGCTCTGAGAATGTTGTCTTTGGAGGTGGAGGGATCTCAAGATGAGTATTTAATAGTCAGTCCTCCAATTCTTTAAATCTAGCCAAGAGCTTAGTGTTAACCTTTTCGACTTATTTGTCAATCTTGACATGAGTATCCTTTAGGGAACCATGATCGACTTCGATATATGAGAGTTTTCTTTTGCCTTTCTACTCGTATACCAGCGACTCATTTCCAAAGTCCTAAGGGATCATTAACAAATGTGTACCTCCAACCTTGTTTGAAGGTTTTCCATATGGACAACTAATTTGGAGGTGACCTGGGGATTCGCAATTATTGCATCTTAATGGAATTTTCTTGTAGTCCAAGGATTGCATATAGTGCTGCTCTCTAGCCTCAATCAAGATTAGATCTGGTAGGCCCTATGAAATGTCCATTTCAACACATATAGTTGCCACTAAGGTGTTAGACTTATTTTGTTTATGTGGCGACTTTCAGGAATTTCTCCAAAGAATCTTTGATGCTTTTGAATATTGGTGTTTCCCAAAATTCAAGTGGCAGACAAGGCATTTTGACCCATGGTGTGAGATTGTGGATATGTTCTCTTATGGGATCAAACCCAACATGCCAACGGAACAAGGTGAGGGTTGAATTCCCCCAAAACAGGTTCAATCCATATCAATTATTTTGTAGTTTTTAGTAGAGAGCAAAACAAAGGTAATATATCCTTAGTTGTCAGAATGTATGAGAGGGGCATAACCTAGAAGACCTTCCCAAGCATAAGCAGTCCATCTCTTGAGGGATTCTTTAGAGAAATGGTGGGCATAGAATCTTTCGACGAGTGTATGTTCAATACATATAACCACCTTCTCTTGTAGCACGCCTGGGTCAATTATGGCTTTCATGTTGCACAAGTTATGTTTGATGCACCTTAGTCATCGTTTGTGAGGACGTTCTCCTTGCTCCCTGTAAAGGGGGTCTGTAGAGGGTAGATCTTTAGAGAATAACAGATTGGATGATAGTGAGATCGAAGAAGGTGGGATGATAGGCGAGGAAGAGGGTGTGATGAATTTTGCAAGGGATAATGTGTCGAGGAGGCACATGAAAGATGAGGAATGGGAGGGTTGCAATAAGGAGAAGAAGGCTCATGTGGAGTACGAGGACCCCTGTCATCCTGTGTGATAGATTCATGATGATGCAGGATGGGAGAAGATGATTAATGAGTCATTCCAATAGAAAGGACTGAGTAGGAAATCTTTTCCATTGTCGTAACCTTTATCAATACATACACGCGTGCGCGCGCGCACACACACACACACATGTGTGTGTGTGTGTGTGTACATAGTTATACATGTGTATATATGCGTGTGTACACACATACCGTTATATACATGTCACATACCCCAATTTTGTAAAATTATGTAATTTGTTTTATTATATTTCTGAGACATTATGTTAAACTTAATCCTAAGTAGGGATTGATGACTCAGCAGAGTCAACAGTTATGGAGTGTAATTCATAATATTTTATTAATAATAAATAAATTATGGAGACAACAGCATGGGAGAGCTGTTAAAAGAGGTTACTGGTCAAACTGGTGGATGGAACTAGGTGGAAAGGCAAAAGACAAGTGGCAGCATCCTCAAACACTTCCTAAGTTGCAGGTGGCAACTTCCCTATATTTGGGGTCATGATTCCCCAAGAAAGTGGAATTTGAGCAGGTGGCTCAGTAAATGACAGTTAACCCAACTAAGACCTAGGCAATCTTTTAAAAAGTACTCAATGAAGAGAGCTGGGGCTGCTCAGATTTTATTCCAGAGAGAATTCATTCAAGTGAATGTTATTCAGGAATTTCATTGAGGAAAGAGGGAAAAACAGTAAGGAAGTGTTTTGAGTGGATTGCTGCAGTAACTTGATTCTTATTATAGCTATTTGGGCTAAGAGAACTGACTGATAGTTCTGAGTTAATACTGAGTTGAAGACTGGTATTTGATTTGCTGCACCTAGTTCCAGCCAGGGAGACCAGAGCAAGCTCGGGGGTCCTGAGAAGTCGCTGTCTGAGCGCTCTCCAAGAGTTGGTAGGGAGGAACGACCTCCCATTGCTGTTGTTGTCCACAGCTTAAACAGGTTTTGCCATTTATTTCCTTTTCTTACTGAGTACAAATGGATGCATGTTAGGTTTATTTTTATGTCTGAGTAGTCAGTTAGTTTTATTAAAATTTGTATCTAAGAATATCAGTAATTAAATCTGTTAGTATTTTACTGTGTTTTTCCACATCTGGTATCACCCGACCGTACTCCAGCACAATATCTCAGTATTGAGAAATAGTATTCTTCTGAACTGAGCATCCTTTTTCTTTTACTTACAGTTACTACGAGTGTCTTTATAGAGTCATAGTTTATCTTCCTACAATCCTAAAAGTTAGTCCTAGCACTGTACCTTCGTTCTCTGTAATTACTAGCTGTAATAAGGAAAAATAGATTAAGCATCTCTGCAGTATAGTTTTATAATTGTTATTATCTAGTTTAAAAAGCATTTAACCTTATAGAGTTAAAATAAAATATTACTGACAGTAGGATATAATCACTTATCTGTTATTACCTGTTTGATATCACAGTTAAAATCTTATTGGTATTAGTTTGCATCTTAGTTAAGAATGCTTTTATTGTATTACTGTATACTCTTTATTTTTAGTTAAGTCTAAGCCTACTTCAAAACTGTTAATTTTATTATCTATTATGATAAATAAATATTATAATATTCACAGGAAATTATATAGATAGGTACAGAAAAATATACTTTAATATTTAATAAGTAATGTACAGAAATATTCAAGCTTTATAACTAAACCAAACATTGAGTAAATAACATTAAAAATAACTATCATAGAACATTGAGAAGAAGTAATGATATTATTATATTACTAATAATATATCCATGTTTTTACATTATAAACAAATAACGTTTAAATAGTATAATATTATAAAATTAAAACTTAGTATTGTTTATACTCAGAACGTAATTAAATGAAGTTTATATATGAGCTGGTTATACACTGGGTTTCATAAAGTAATTAAACATTATTTTTTTTAAGATAATAGAAATATCTAATAAGAAAACAACAGGCTTGTCTAATTAGAAAGGTTTATACTTGCATTTATGATTTCCAATAAGTAGAAGTCAGGGTATAAGCTTGTATAAAGAAACTTAATAACAAATTTATTAAACGATAAATTTGAAAGTACTTTATTTACTTAACTCTGTTACATTAAAATGAACTACAGAGTTATAACACAACCTGCACTAATGCAAGAGAATAGATTTAACAGATAAGATATTGGTATAAGGGTATAATCCTATGAGCATATATAATATAAGAAGTTAATACCTACAGAACACTGTAAAAGAAATTATTATTAAAATTATAATTTAGTAATGTAGAACCATAAATTGCTCGAATGACGAGCCTAACCACTCAAGCTTAAATCTTTTTATATTTATGTTACTCATAGTCAACCACAGGGTCTAGAATGATATTTCTTTTATTTGTCAGGTCGAACAACTGACTGAATCACAACTGTCGAAATTAGGGTTGAACCCTATAAGACCAGTTTTTATAAATATAACAAATATCAAGATTTAAAAACAACATTTCCATTCACGGCCGCATTATAAATCTACAGTTCTACTTTTATAAACCCTTTTCAATTAATTTTTACTGTCCTCTGCTTAAATTTAAATCTGTAGATGGTAAAATGAACAAGAAGAGACAGTAAAGATATTAAAACTCTTATATTATCAAATCTTGGGGGAAAACCCTAAATAAGCGGAAGAACGCAATAAAAGAAGCTACAGTCGAGGTCGTGACCTCCCTTGCAGACAGAATGCAACCCTGCTATCTCTTTTTACAGTTTTCAAAAGCAAAAAGGAATCTTTTACATTCGACCGAAGTCGTAATACCCTTGCACAGTGCAGGGTTAAACCTGGTAAAAATTTATTTAACCAGAATAGTTTAAGAGACTGTGACTAAGCCGAAGTAATCTTAGAGTTATTAACACCTGTATTTAACAAAGGGGGAAGTAAGACCATGGTGGAGATAAGGTAATGTTGTTTAAATACTTTGGTTAAAGGATATAATGTAAGGGTGTAATGATAGTCAAAACATCGATCAAGTTGCCAAAGAGCCCAGGCCGCGATGGAGGAAGGAAGAAAATCAATGGCTGGTACTCCCCCCGCCCTTCGAAACATGCAAGGAAGATAAGACAGGATCGGGCATTTAACCAAGCATACAGATCAACGGCCAGAAAATCATTCTGCGTAGATCCACGGTTCACATCAAATCCGCCTTGCGAAAGCACGAGTTGGTTAAGAAAATGGAGTCTAGCGGAATCGTGTATCCTCCTCTCAATCCGACGGCGGAGAGGCGAGGTCGGATCATATTGAGGGATGAGATTGATTCTGGAAATGGAAACTGCGCGGAGGATAAACCCAGGAGGCCCAACGGAATTTGTTATTAGATGATAGATCTAACGGACGGAGATCAAAGCGGGATAGGTCAACGATTATTATAAGTTCCGGGGAGTGAAATTGCACGGGAGATAAGTCCCAGACTCCCAGCGGAATTGGGTAGATGTCGACAGATCCGACGGCTGACAGAGGCCGGGCGATCACATCAATGGCTGAGAAGGATTCCGGAGGATGGACTTGCACGCTGGATAATTCCAAAGTGCCCAGCGGAATCGAGTACGTGGCGTCTGATCCAACGGTGAAGGATTAAAGGTGCGTCGCATCAACGGTTGGGAACGATTCCACTACGTGAAACTGCACGTTGGATAAAGGGAAGGAGCCCAGCAGAATTTTGTAGGTGGAAAGTGATCCAACGGCTCGCCCATAAAGGTATATTAGATCGATGGATGAGATTGATTCCGGGGATCCAAAATGCACGGAGGTTAGAGTGAAGGAGCCCAGCGGAATTTGGAAAGTGCCTCATGATCCAACGGCTCCCATATAAGGATATATTAGATCGAGGGATGTGGGCGATTCTGGAACTCAGAGTTGCACGATGATTAAAGTCAGAGGGCCCAGCGGAATGTGGGACGTGGCGTTTGATCCAACGGTGAAAATGGAAGGTACAGCATATCAACGGTTGTGAGCGTTTCCGGGGCTCGAAGTTGCACGTTGGTTAATACTGAGACGCCCGGCGGAAAGAGATACGTGGCATGCGATCCGAGGGCTAAAAGGTTGCAAAGAATCAGATCAACGGTGTGAAACGGATCCGGAGGAGAAAGGTGCACGACAGATAGGAATATATGGTGGTTGCGGACAATAAATGGTCGTCCACTTGGCGAATTGTGGTAGGCTCCAGGGATAAAAGCAGCCTATAAAAGTAACGTTGACCCACATCATTGTTATTTTATTCGTTGGGAACGGGCGAAAAGGACTGGTCTATCTGTCGGCTTCCATTTGTCAGTGCCCAGCTTCTATTCGTCAGGTGCAGACACGCTCCGGGCACACACCTCTGGAGGAAACCAGGTAAAGCTTGAACTCTGTAATTCTGTAATTCCCCCCTCCAAATTACCTTTGTAAATACAGTAATGGACCAGGGAAAAGAAAGTCAAGTGTCTGGTTAGGTCTACTAGGTCGCAGATGACAGAGAAGAGTTCTTGGTAGACAGGGATAGGAGTGTGTGCGACCCCTTCCTCTCTGTAGGGAGCGTGTCTGCCAGTAAAGAGAGATTATGGTATTACCATTCGCGAGGGAATGATGTGTTGAACGTGTGCAAATCTTTCCTGTACTACTTCGCCATTGAGCAAACCCTCCATTTCCCAGAGTTTGCAGAGTGGTGCGCTATAAATGATTCCTCGTCTCAAAGGATTGTTGTCAGTCGGTCTGCGTCCAAAATTCTGTGTAGAGTCGATGCTGCGGTCATCCGAGAAAACCTTAGTCTACCTGAAAATTACCCAGATAGTCGTGAAGTAGTGAATGAGTCAATCCTGGTCGAATTGTACAAGAAGTGTGAAGCCGAAACCCGCTGTAAATTCTTGTCGAGCGTTTTAAAGGATGGTCAGTATTTAGATGGTATATTCATGCCCTACCCTGTACATATTTTCAAGAGTGAAGTTCAATTGGTCATTTCTTTAGTGTGTCAAGTACTAGGTTTGGATGAGGATTGTCGTGTAGGTGAGGTCATTCTCGGATTTTTGTTGAGAATAAGTTCCTCTGTTTCTGAGTCCCAGTCAACCCCAGTTTTTAGTCTAGACGAATACCTGGCTGAAGCAATCCATCTTCAGCTAAGCGAGTACCCAAAAGTCCGGTTTTTTAGGTTCCAAACTTACTTGCTTAATATGCTACTGTGTTCAAATATCTCTGAGTTAAAGTTTCTGAGCACTCTGTGCTCTTCTGATTTACCTAAACAAATCAGCATGTTCGAATTTGCAAATTCGATCATGTCTGAGATGTACAAAACGCTGTTTGATGAAGAATTGCCCCGTGTCCTGGACGAAATGAGAAGCTTAATGCAGTCTTCACTAGAAGATCGGGTTGGAGATTGGTTTTTGTACAAAGATCATACTGTGTTGAGAATTTATGGGTTCATCGGTCAACCTTATAGGCTACCCTCCTTTTTAACCCCGAGGGACTTCGCATTGGAATTCATGAGACAGAGATTGCTGTTTGAGGAGGAACATTTTTGTGCTTTCAAGAAGTCTTCGAACATAAAGTTTTCGTTTAAGGTTGGCACCTTCATTTTTAAAAGCAAGGGCGCCTTGGTTTTTATAGAAAAGTTGCTGGAAAGTATGGATTTCATAAAAGAGTCAAATGTGAATTATGACCCCCACCATGTGATCTCACTGAGAAAACAAGCCAACAAGAATAAACCCTTTGAGCATCAAGCTGTTGAAGGGTTAGCTGAAATGGCTAATTTGCTGCAGTTTGCTGACGAGTCCAGGGCTGATGCAGAGACACATCCTGCACCCTGCACAGAAAACCAAATCACAGAAGGCGTTAGTATCGCGGTTAAGAGGAGTTTGTCCGACGCCGAGAGTATGGAAGTGGACAAAGAGGCGTCCCATAAAAAGGCAAAGCTGCTCGAAGGAGGTGAGACTGTAGTGAAGAAGTGTCTGATGTTTTCAAAAAAGTTGCCTTAGTCCCCGTGAAGACCGTGCAAGTCAATCAATTCTCTTTTAAATATTTAGAATGTGGTGTAGACAGTCCAGAACCCAACCCCTTATTTAAGTCAAGAGAAGAGCTCAAGGCGAGCTACATGGAAAAGAGGAAGCAGTCCCTAGAGGAAACGAGAAATCTGCTCCCGAGGGTGAGGAACTTGTACAGCTCAAAGACATCTCTAGTCTCTGCTAGAGACGCTGAGAAAAATACTTTCAAAATGGCTATAGTCAATGACAAGAAGATGTCCGAAATGGAGATCCGGCTAGATAGAATCAGCACTCCGGACAAGATTCAATTGCACAAACAGACCAGCGACATCATCTATTTCGACTTACTGCAGGCCATGGTAAAGATAAGTAAATTGCAGATATTGATAGACAAACTAGAAGTTCAGTTGAAACATGAGAAAATCGAGAATAAAGCAAATGTCGTCCAAATCAGAAAACTACAAACAGACATTGCTAGTTCTGACAGCACCCAAGTGGTCAAAAGGATGCTAGAGGAGAAGGATAATGCACTCCAGGTCCTGAAGAAGAAGTTGAAAATCCCAGGCGCTGAACACGTCCAGTATTTTGAGTTGCTAGCCCTCCAGGAAGAGAAAGATAAAATCCATCAAGAGATGATGGAATACAAAGGAAGAGCTGGAGAGTTATAGGAGGAAAAGGACAGATGGGAGGCCGAAAGAGAGGAGCTGCTATCCCAAATCTCCGTGATGAAGAGGGACCAAAACGACGAGAAGGAAATCATGGAAGAGCTAATGAGTCAAACTCCCATTGATGAGGACCTCTCGATTGTAAACATAGACAAGCCATTGGATAATTTTTCTGCTGACGATCTGTTGGTACCCATGTCCCAGGTGAGTTTAAAGGATGAGGCAATCAGAGAGTTGAAAGCCGAGAATGAAAAAGTAAAGGCCGAATTAACTAAGATAAGTGAAAGCAAAAAACAGATCTTGCAGGACAGGAATCAATTACAGAAGAAGCTCGATGAGCTAAAAGAAAAATGCATTGGGAAAGGCCCTCTTCAGGGGGCGAAACATATCATTTGGGATACCCTGACTATAGAGATTACCAAGTTCCGGCACTACCTAAATTTTATTGATTATTTGAGTACACTGACAGATTCGGCTCAACAATAACTGAGACTGGTAAATGAACACATGGCAAGAAGACCCCTCACTACAGCTCAGAACACATTAAACGTTCTGAATTCACTGTCATACCAGAAGTTGCACGACATGGGCATAAAGGACAGAATCTCAATAGTGCTCTGGGCGAAGAAGATCATCCACAAACACCATCTAATGAAGACTGTCCAAGATAAGTCAGAAGAATTGCTTATGCGGGTCAATAAGTTCAAACAAGAGTTTAAAGAGCTGTTCGAAGATGGATTGCCGTCCTTCTGGGACGAAGAAGGTCGGATGCTCCCGTCGGAACATTATCATCACCTGCTTGTCCGGGCTCGCATGGACCACTCAAAATTTAAAGACTTGGAGAAGAGCCTGACAGGACAAACCATTGTGGACATGTTGACGGAAGACTTCGAAATCCTGCAGAAGTTCGCAATCATCAGAGCCAGATCGCCCAAGAAATCTTATGAAGCATTTATGGAGCTCGAGGTAGCAATTCGGGAGATGATGGAGTGTGACACCCCAAGTTCAGAGCAGTGGAAAGCTGTAGAGCAGTTTGGGAAAACAAAGTATATTCTCCCCCCCTAAGAACAAGTGTCAGGCACCGTGGAGCTGATGGGGCAAAGACGTGGAGCTGATGGGGCAAGACGTGGAGCTGATGGGGCAAAGACGTGGAGCTGATGGGGAAAAGACGTGGAGCTGTTGGCCGAAATTTTGTTATCCAGTTGATTTGTACTTTGTGATCTGTTAGGAATGGAGTTGTAACAACTTCCTAGTGGTGTAGGAATTCAGTTACAAACTCTAATTTACGTCGATCATTCTGTTATTGATTTGCTGGGGGCAGACTTATTGTTTTATCTATAAATTTGTATCTTTTTATGAGATGGGGGTTGGAACCCATCGAATGAAGTGATTTGTGGAGAACATATCTATTTTGTTTTAATACCAAAAATGAATGCATGAGAGTTTTGTCAGAGATTCATGTATCATTGATATTGCAGTCTGTATTTTCTTCCTTCATGTGATTGTTTTTCCCTTGTGTAACACTCCATTCTATTTCTTCTTCATATCTGGAACATAAGTGTTTGATGATTAAAATTCATATTCTTATGCTCTATTCATCGTTTCAGGTATTATATGATTTTTTCTACTAAAATTGATATGGAATTCATCTTAGACGCTCTGTATTGATGGGCTGTTCCCTCGTCTTTTCTGTTTCACCTTGATAAATGGAATGACTGTAATGATGTGATTATCTTGCCTTTGATAAATCTTGTGTATACATTTTTGTGATCTTTCATATGTATATGACTCCATGCCCAATGGATATGTGATTGTTTCAGCCAAACAAATAAATCTTTAAATATTGTTTATCATCTGGTCTTGTAAAGTTTGTATCGAGAGATCCCTCTCTGGAAGAGAATACCAATTTCTTCCTAAAGTGGTTTTGTTGTTACCTCGGGGTGTACCTTTTAAAACCTAGGTACATTCTGAGTGCTAACAAACTGGCGTCGTTGCCGGGGATGAAAGTGCATATCTGCCTCGGGAAAACGACAAAGATTAAGAGAGATTTCTATGGGCAAACAGGAATTTCGAAAAGAAAAGAGGGTTGTGTATTTGCCTTGGCGACTTCACTGTGAAAATTGTTTCAGAATTCAAGAACGACATTCTGGCTTCAAGAAGACACACACGAGGTAACTCTGATACCGAAATTTTGAAAAGTTTTGAGAATCCAGAAAAGCTGTTTAAAAGAAAGAATAAAGAGAAGGTAGATTTTCCTTTGTTCGGCCCCCCATCATCACCAGATTCTCATACTGATCCAGAAGGGGAAGTCAGTACTGCGCATACCTTGTTGAGAACTAGATCCGAATCCGGCCTCGAAGATACTGAGTTCAACCCTCGTAGGGGAGAATCCTATCTGTTAGACTCCCTCTGGAAAGACTTGCAGCAAACCTCTAAAGCCGAAACATCTGCATCCGAGCATTCTCAAAGTACTTCAGTTCTTGTGAACCCACCCAGACCAATGGCCGCTAGGTTCGCCCCCTTACGTTTGCCTGCTGTTTTACATGATCTTCCCCAAAATTATTCTCAGAGAATTTCTTTATTTGATGGGGAAGGTGATGTAACTGCAAAACAGCATGTTGCCAAGTTTGAAGACTTCATTGACTTGTAGGAAGTAGACTATCCTGATGTTAAAATGCGGTTATTTGCCCAAAGTTTGTCTGGGGAGGCAAAGAAATGGTTTAAGGACTTGCCTAATGGATCTATAGCAAATTTTCAGGCCTTCCAAAATGCTTTTCTGGATAGATGGGATGATAAACTGAATCCTCTGTAGCTTTTATCTCACTATAACGGTCTTAAGAAAGGGGGTTTTGAGTCTGTTGATGAATTCTCAAGTAGATTCATGAGGGCTTATAACTCTATCCCGGAAGATATAAAGCCTTCTCCTGCAGCGGCTAAACTGCATTATGCCGGGGCTTTTGACAATGATTTTGCATTCTCCTTGCGGGAAAGGAAATCGGCAACTCTTGCCGCCATGTTTACTGATGCCCTAGAAGTGGAAGCTAACATGATGGCTAGTGGAAAGATCAAGCACAGAGATATGGATAGGAGGAGAAAAGAAGAAAATTTACCTTCTGCTTCATCTTCTTCTACAGATGTTAAATTTGAGATGATGTTGAAGACCATGGAGAAGCTGATGGATAAGTTAACCATGGATGCTAGGCCTTTCAATAGAGAGCAAGGGGATCCCCAGATCAGGAATCCAAATTTCAGAAGACCTAATCCCCCTGTTCCCCCCCAAAATAGACAGAGAGACCAGAGGAATCCAAGAAACCAAGAAGAACTACCCATCCGCCCACCTTTCCCTGAGAATTATGTTGGTGATGAAGAAGATCCCCCTGAAAATGAGATTCATATGTTTGGAGAGCAGGATTCAGAAATATATCTTACTGAAGAGGAGCATAATATGTTTGCGTAGGAAGATGCAAATGAAGAATTTGAGAATGAGTTATATCAAAGGGGTTATTTACATGCAATGGATGACGTGCAGAGGAAAATCAGACTGAGGAATAGGGATATCCCCATAAATAAAGGGAAGGCAAACCCAAATCAGCCTTCCTCTAGTTCTTTGAATGGAGAAAAAGGAAAGGAATTACCAAAGGAACCTCTTGTGAATAAGGAAGTTTAAAATGAGGTACAAAGGGATAAGATAATAAAGAAGGCGACTCCGATTGAGGTGGAAAAGATTGGTGCTGGTTTTAATCTACAAAGTGAGCTTTCAAAACTAAAGATCTCTGTTCCATTTAATAAGTTATTGAGAAACACCGAATACAGAGATACTATCTCAAAAATGGTCAAAGACCAAGGTGAATGGCAGTTTGACATTTTAAATCTGAATGATGATAATCCTGCTATTTCATTTGGATCAAATCTGAAAATTTAGAAGGAGAAGAGGTTCCTCCTTTCTATCTAAGTCTAAATGTGCTTGACAAAGTGGTCCACAATGCTATGTTGGATTCTGGGGCATCGCACAATCTGATGCCCAAAGGGGTGGTAGAAAGTTTGGGATTGGAGGTAACTAGACCGTATAAGGATCTATACTCTTTTGATTCCAAAAGGGTAAAATGTCTTGGGTTAATTAAAGACATGGTAGTAACATTGAACAAACTGCCTTCTAAAACCATAGTCATGGATGTGGTAGTGGCAGACATCCCACCCAAATTTGGGGTATTGCTGTCAAGATCTTGGACTTTTAAGCTGAAAGGCAGCTTACAGATGGATATGTCATATGCTACTATTCCAGTTCCAGATGGGAGCAAAAGATTGTATAGTGAAAAAAGAACTCCATATGTAGTAAGCAGTCAAGATAAACCTGAAATTCATCATATATATGCTATTGATACTGATTTGGGATCTTCCATTTTCTTTAATGATGTTGTCCCACATGATTTAGAAGCCGCATTGCAAAAGAAATCTGAAGAACTGGAGAAGTCCGAGGAGAATAAGGGAAAAGAAGTTTTGGAACAGGAAGCTCTGGAAGCAAAACAGAAAAAAGAAGGCCAATGGATCATGTATTTCAATGGATCTGTTGCAAAGGTTGGTGCTGGGGCTGGTGTATACATTATTTCTCCTATTCATGATATCAAAGCTTTGTCATACAAATTGCTGTTTGAATGCATTAATAATGTAGCAGAGTATGAGGCCCTGTTATTGGGGTTACATGCTTTGAAAGATCTGGGGGCTCAGAGGGTCAGGATCTTAGGAGACTCTGAGTTGGTGATAAACCAGGTAAATGAGAGTTATCAAACTAAGCATCCTCGGATGAGGGCTTACAGGAATGAATTATGGGATATGCTTGGCAATTTCTTTACAGAGCATACAATTCAGGTTGTTCCCAGGGTTGAAAATTTGGTGGCTGATTCCTTAGCAGTATCTGCTGGAAAATTTGAAACCCCAATGACCAGTCAAAAGGAATACCAGGTGGAGATTTTGAACAGACCTTCTATCCCTGACAATTACAAATACTGGCAGGTGTTCGAAGATGATATGCAGATCCAAAGATTTCTAGAGTTGTCAGGAGAGTTTGTGAATACTCGTGTTGAAAATGAAAATGGTAATGATAGGGCCCCTGGAGATGACGAAGAGGTTGAATCAGAAGAAGATGCTGAAAAGTTAAGGAAAACCTTGGCAGGTAAGGATATCATCCAGCTCAAAAATAATTTCATACCAAGAGGCCTGATCCTTTTAGAAAGGCTCTTTGATCAAAACGATGTTGCTAAGAACCCCAAGGTGAAACCTGTTGGCGATGCGGTTGAAGATAAAAATATTGGCACTGAAGAAAATCCTAAAATCATAAAACTGTCCAAGAAGTTGCCTGAAAGGGAGAAAGAGGAGTATGTAAAGTTGATGAAAAAATACACTGACGTGTTTGCCTAGAGTTATGAAGATCTCAAAGAATATGATACATCTATCATACAACACACTATTCCTATAAAGCCTGGGGAAAATCCTTTTAAACAGAGACTCAGGAGGATCAATCCTAAACTGCTCCCTGTCATTGAGAAGGAAATAAAGAAGTTATTTGATGCCAAGATCATTGTGACACTCAGGTTTTCTAAATGGGTTGCGAATCTGGTGCCCGTCAGAAAAAAGAGTGGAGAGATAAGGCTGTGTATAGACTTCCGCAACTTAAATAAGGTCTCTATGAAGGATAATTATCCTTTACCAAAGATGGATCATATGCTGCAGCAGGTGGTGGGAGCTGAGAGAATTTCAATGTTGGATGGCTTTTCTGGCTATAATCAAATCAAAGTACTACCTGAAGACCAAGAGAAGACTGCTTTCACCACACCTTGGGGCACTTTTATGTATGCAAAAATTCCTTTTGGTCTGATGAATGCAGGGGCTACTTTCCAGAGAGCCATGGACATCGCTTTTGCAGGGGAAATTGGAAATTTCGTGGTGATCTACATGGATGATATCACGGTTTAATCCAAGTCTGACAGAGAACATCTGCGTCATCTGGAGAAGGTTTTCATGAAGTGTAGGAAATCTGGTATATCTCTGAATCCGAAGAAATCTAATTTTGCATTAGAGGAAGGAGAGCTGCTAGGCCATATAATATCCAAAGATGGCAACAAACTTGATCCTGAAAGAGTAAGTGCCATCCTGAAAGTGGGTGAACCCAGAAGCAAAAAGGAGATACAGTCATTTCTGGGGCAGGTGAATTTCTTGAGGAGATTTGTACCAAGCTTTGCTGAGATTTTGATGAATATTACAAATATGTTGAAAAAAGGTCATGAAATAAAGTGGAGTGCAGAAGCTAAGGAGTCATTTTGGGGAATCAAGAAAGCAATTTCAGAAGCCCCTGTTTTGGTAAGTCCAAATTTTGCCAAAGAATTTTCAGTATTCTCCTATGCTTCGAAACATACTATAGCAGCAGTATTATTGCAGAAAAATGATGAAAACCAGGAACAACCTATAGCTTTTTTCAGTAAAATGCTACGGGATGGAGAATTGAAATATGACATTATGGAAAAGCAGGCATATGCTTTAGTTAAAGCATTAAATGATTTCAGAATATATGTCTTGCATTCACATATAATTGCACATGTTTCGACTGCTGCAGTAAAAGCAATTTTGACTCAACCAGATCCAGAAGGCAGGAGAGCGAAATGGATAGCTACATTATTGGAATATGACATAGAAATAAAACCCACGAAGCTGGTTAAAGGACAGGGGTTGGCAAAGATGATGACAAACTCAAATTGTGAATCTTTACAGATCAATTTTTTGACTCACCAGTCTGACCAGCTGGATGTAGAGGTGATGGCTGACTTTCTGACCTCCCCATGGTATTCTGGTATTGTGTATGTCCTCCAAAATTTGCAAGCACCAGAAGGGTTAAGTAAATCAAGAGCAAGGTCCGTGAAGTTGAAATCTGCTAAATTTTGTATCATAAATAAATATCTTTATTGGAAAGATCTTGGAGGGGTTCTGCTAAATTGTCTCTTGGAAGATGAGGCTCAGCAAATTGCAAGAGAATTTCACAAGGGAGACTGCGGAGAACATCATTCTTGGAAGGTGACTGCAAACAAAATCCTGAGAGCTGGTTACTATTGGCCTACATTATTCTCATATGTATATAAAGAAACCAACAAATGTCATCAATGCCAAATTTTTGACGGTAAGAGAAAAGTATTGCCTCTCCCTTTGAATCCAATAACAGTAGAAGCTCCTTTCCAGCAATGGGGTTTGGACTTTATTGGTGAAATAAACCCCAATTCATCAGGTTAGCACAGGTGGATTTTGACAGCTACAGACTATTTTACTAAGTGGATAGAAGCCATTCCTACCAGAAGAGCCACTGAAAATGTGATCATGGATTTTCTAGAGGAGAATATATTGGCTCGGTTCGGGTGCCCAAAAAGGATAGTAACAGACAATGCAGCTGCTTTCAAATCCAGAAAAATGATAAATTTTTGTCATAAGTATCACATAAGTCTCAATCATTCGACAGCCTATTATCCTCAAGGGAATGGGTTGGCCGAAGCTTCAAACAAGAGTCTAGTGAGGATCATCAAAAAGCTATTGGAGGACAATAAGAGATCCTGGCACACCAAACTAAAATATGCTCTATGGGCTGATAGGATTAGCACAAAAAGAGCAATCGGCATGTCTCCCTTCCAACTGGTGTATGGAGCCGAAGTGATTTTTCCCGCATCATTAGGGGTTCCAGTTATGAGATATTTCCAAGATCAGCAAGAGGAACCGAATCACATATAGCGGAGGATAAATCAGATCATTGAGCTAGAAGAGCGAAGGTATAAGGCTTATGACAAAGTGCAGTCACATCAGGAGAAAATGAAGAGCACTTTTGACACGAGGGTCAAAGAAGAGCAGTTTCAGATGGGTGACCTGGTTTTAAAGTGGGATGCTCCAAATGAAGATAAGCATGGAAAATTTGACCCTATGTGGGTAGGGCCTTATGTTATCGCTGGGTATAGAGGGAAAAATGCATTTTTGCTGGAGTACACAAATGGGGTTCCTCTTGAGAGCAACCCTGTCAATGGGAGATATCTGAAGCATTACCTATCCTAGGAAAGGAAGGTAAAACTTGTATTATAGACTGTACATATTTTCTTTACAAGTCAATAAGAAGGGTAAGCCGAGGGTATTTGGAGCTTGCATTGAAAGCCCCAAAGTCCAGGAGGCATATCATTCCTTTTCTAAAAATATATAAAAATGATATATTTACAAAAAAAAAAAAAACCAAAGATGGGTTTTTGGGAGTCGTTACACAGAATCGAAGGACAGGCACCTGGTCTACGAGTTCTTTGATACCTCGCAAGGAGGATATCATCCCCAGATGGAGCCAGCTGTTAACACCTATATTTAACACGGGGGAAGTAAGACCATGGTGGAGATAAGGTAATGTTGTTTAAATACTTTGGTTAAAGGATATAATGTAAGGGTGGAATGATAGTCAAAACATCGATCAAGTTGCCAAAGAGCCCAGGCCGCGATGGAGGAAGGAAGAAAATCAATGGCTGGTACTCCCCCCGCCCTTTGAAACATGCAAAGAAGATAAGACAGGATCGGGCATTTAACCAAGCATACAGATCAACGGCCAGAAAATCATTCTGCGCAGATCCATGGTTCACATCCAATCTGCCTTGCGAAAGCACGAGTTGGTTAAGAAAATGGAGTCTAGCAGAATCGTGTATCCTCCTCTCAATCCGATGGCGGAGAGGTGAGGTCGGATCATATCGAGGGATGAGATTGATTCTGGAAATGGAACCTGCGCGGAGGATAATCCCAGGAGGCCCAGCGAAATTTGTTATCCGATGATAGATCTGACGGACGAAGATCAAAGCGGGATAGATCAACGGTTATTATAAGTTCCGGGGAGTGAAATTGCACGGGAGATAAGTCCCAGACTCCCAGTGGAATTGGGTAGATGTCGACAGATCCGACGGCTGATAAAGGCCGGGCGATCACATCAACGGCTGAGAAGGATTCCGGAGGATGGACTTGCACGCTGGATAATTCCAAAGTGCCCAGCGGAATCGAGTATGTGGCGTCTGATCCAACGGTGAAGGATTAAAGGTGCGTCGCATCAACGGTTGGGAACGATTCCACTACGTGAAACCGCACGTTGGATAAAGGGAAGGAGCCCAGCGAAATTTGGTAGGCGGTAAGTGATCCAACGGCTCGCCCATAAAGGTATATCAGATCGACGGATGAGATTGATTCCGGGGATCCAAAATGCACGGAGGTTAGAGTGAAGGAGCCCAGCAGAATTTGGAAAGTGCCTCATGATCCAACAGCTCCCATATAAAGATATATTAGATCGAGGGCTGTGGGCGATTCCAGAACTCAGAGTTGCACGATGATTAAAGTCAGAGAGCCCAGCGGAATGTGGGACGTGGCGTTTGATCCAACGGTGAAAATGGAAGGTACAACATATCAACGGTTGTCAGCGTTTCCGAGGCTCGAAGTTGCACGTTGGTTAATACCAAGACGCCCGGCGGAAAGAGATACGTGGCATGCGATCCGAGGGCTAAAAGGTTGCAAAGAATTAGATCAACGGTGTGAAACGGATCCGGAGGAGAAAGGTGCACGGCAGATAGGAATAGATGGTGGTTGCGGACAATAAATGGTCGTCCACGTGGCGAATTGTGGTAGGCTCCAGGGATAAAAGCGGCCTATAAAAGTAACGTTGACCCACATCATTGTTATTTTATTCGTTGGGAATGGGCGAAAAGGACTGGTCTATCTGTCGGCTTCCATTTGTCAGTGCCCAGCTTCTATTCGTCAGGTGCAGACACGCTCCGGGCACACACCTCTGCAGTAAACCAGGTAAAGCTTGAACTCTGTAATTCTGTAATTCCCCCCTCCAAATTACCTTTGTAAATACAGTAATGGACCAGGGAAAAGAAATTCAAGTGTCTGGTCAGGTCTACCAGGTCGCAGATGACAGAGAAGAGTTCTTGGTAGACAGGGATAGGAGTGTGTGTGACCCCTTCCTCTCTGTAGGGAACGTGTCTGCCAGCAAAGAGAGATTATGGTATTACCATTCGCGAGGGAATGATGTGTTAAACGTGTGAAAATCTTTCCTGTACTACTTCGCCATTGAGCAAACCCTCCATTTCCCAGAGTTTGCAGAGTGGTGCGCTATAAATGATTCCCCGTCTCAAAGGATTGTTGTCAGTCGGTCTGTGTCCAAAATTCTGTGTAGAGTCGATGCTGCGGTCATCCGAGAAAACCTTAGTCTACCTGAAAATTACCCAGATAGTCGTGAAGTAGTGAATGAGTCAATCCTGGTCGAATTGTACAAGAAGTGTGAAGTCGAAACCTGCTGTAAATTCTTGTCGAGCGTTTTAAAGGATGGTCTGTCTTTAGATGGTATATTCATGCCCTACCCTGTACATATTTTCAAGAGTGAAGTTCAATTGGTCATTTCTTTAGTGTGTCAAGTACTAGGTTTGGATGAGGATTGTCGTGTAGGCGAGGTCATTCTCGGATTTTTGTTGAGAATAAGTTCCTCTGTTTCTAAGTCCCAGTCAACCCCAGTTTTTAGTCTAGACGAATACCTGGCTGAAGCAATCCATCTTCAGCTAAGTGAGTACCCAAAAGTCCGGTTTTTTAGGTTCCAAACTTACTTGCTTAATATGCTACTGTGTTCAAATATCTCTGAGTTAAAGTTTCTGAGCACTATGTGCTCTTCTGATTTACCTAAACAAATCAACATGTTCGAATTTGCAAATTTGATCATGTCTGAGATGTACAAAATGCTGTTTGATGAAGAATTGCCCCATGTCCTGGACGAAATGAGAAGCTTAATGCAGTCTTCACCAGAAGATCGGGTTGGAGATTGGTTTTTGTACAAAGATCATACTGTGTTGAGAATTTATGGGTTCACCGGTCAGCCTTATAGGCTACCCTCCTTTTTAACCCCGAGGGACTTCGCATTGGAATTCATGAGACAGAGATTGCTGTCTGAGGAGGAACATTTTTGTGCTTTCAAGAAGTCTTCGAACATAAAGTTTCCGTTTAAGGTTGGCACCTTCATTTTTAAAAGCAAGGGCGCCTTGGTTTTTATAGAAAAGTTGCTGGAAAGTATGGATTTCATAAAAGAGTCAAATGTGAATTATGACCCCCACCATGTGATCTCACTGAGAAAACAAGCCAACAAGAATAAACCCTTTGAGCATCAAGCTGTTGAAGGGTTAGCTGAAATGGCTAATTTGCTGCAGTTTGCTGATGAGTCCAAGGCTGATGCAGAGACACATCCTGCACCCTGCATAGAAAACCAAATCATATAAGGCGTTAGTATCATGGTTAAGAGGAGTTTGTTCGACGCCGAGAGTATGGAAGTGGATGAAGAGGCGTCCCATAAAAAGGCAAAGCTGCTCGAAGGAGGTGAGACTGTAGATGAAGAAGTGTCTGATGTTTTCAAAAAAGTTGTCTTAGTCCCCGTGAAGACCGTGCAAGTCAATCAATTCTCTTTTAAAGATTTAGAATGTGGTGTAGACAGTCTAGAACCCAACCCCTTATTTAAGTCAAGAGAAGAGCTCAAGGCGAGCTACATGGAAAAGAGGAAGCAGTCCCTAGAGGAAACGAGAAATCTGCTCCCGAGGGTGAGGAACTTGTACAACTCAAAGACATCTCTAGTCTCTACTAGAGACGCTGAGAAAAATACTTTCAAAATGGCTATAGTCAATGACAAGAAGATGTCCGAAATGGAGATCCGGCTAGATAGAATCAGCACTCCGGACAAGATTCAACTGCACAAACAGACCAACGACATCATCTATTCCGACTTACTGTAGGCCATGGTAAAGATAAATAAATTGCAGATATTGATAGACAAACTAGAAGTTCAGTTGAAACATGAGAAAATTGAGAATAAAGCAAATGTCGTCCAGATCAGAAAACTACAAACAGACATTGCTAGTTCTGACAGCACCCAAGCGGTCAAAAGGATGCTAGAGGAGAAGGATAATGCACTCCAGGTCCTGAAGAAGAAGTTGGAAATCCCAGGCATCGAACACGTCCAGTCTTATGAGTTGCTATCCTTCCAGGAAGAGAAAGATAAAATCCATTAAGAGATGATGGAATACAAAGGAAGAGCTGGAGAGTTACAAGAGGAAAAGGACAGCTGGGAGGCCGAAAGAGAGGAGCTGCTATCCCAAATCTCCGTGATGAAGAGGGACCAAAACGACGAGAAGGAAATCATGGAAGAGCTAATGAGTCAAACCCCCACTGATGAGGACCTCTCGATTGTAAACATAGACAAGCCATTGGATAATTTTTCTGCTGACGATCTGTTGGTACCCATGTCCCAGGTGAGTTTAAAGGATGAGGCAATCAGAGAGTTGAAAGCCGAGAATGAAAAAGTAAAGGCCGAATTAACTAAGATAAGTGAAAGCAAAAAATAGATCTTGCAGGACAGGAATCAATTACAGAAGAAGCTTGATGAGCTAAAAGAAAAATGCATTGGGAAAGGCCCTCTTCAGGGGGCGAAACATATCATTTGGGATACCCTGACTATAGAGATTACCAAGTTCCGGCACTACCTGAATTTTATTGATGATTTGAGTACACTGACAGATTCGGCTCAACAATAACTGAGACTGGTAAATGAACACATGGCAAGAAGATCCCTCACTACAGCTCAGAACACATTAAACTTTCTGAATTCACTGTCATACCAGAAGTTGTACGACATGGGCATAAAGGACAGAATCTCAATAGTGCTTTGGGCGAAGAATATCATCCACAAACACCATCTAATGAAGACTGTCCAAGAAAAGTCAGAAGAATTGCTTATCCAGGTCAATAAGTTCAAACAAGAGTTTAAAGAGCTGTTCGAAGATGGATTGCCGTCCTTCTGGGATGAAGAAGGTCGGATGCTCCCGCCGGAACATTATCATCACCTGCTTGTCCGGGCTTGCATGGACCACTCAAAATTTAAAGACTTGGAGAAGAGCCTGACAGGACAAACCATTGTGGACATGTTGACGGAAGACTTCGAAATCCTGCAGAAGTTCGCAATCATTAGAGCCAGATCGCCCAAGAAATCTTATGAAGCATTTATGGAGCTCGAGGTAGCAATTCGGGAGATGATGGAGTGTGACACCCCAAGTTCAGAGTAGTGGAAAGCTGTAGAGCGGTTTGGGAAAACAAAGTAAATTCTCCCCTCTAGGAACAGGTGTCAGGCACCGTGGAGCTGATGGGGCAAAGACGTGGAGCTGATGGGGCAAAGACATGGAGCTGATGGGGCAAGACGTGGAGCTGATGGGGCAAAGACATGGAGCTGATGGGGCAAGACGTGGAGCTGATGGGCCAAAGACATGGAGTTGTTGGCTGAAAGTTTGTTATCCAGTTGATTTGTACTGTGTGATCTGTTAGGAATGGAGTTGTAACAACTTCCTAGTGGTGTAGGAATTCAGTTACAAACTCTAATTTACGTCGATCATTCTGTTATTGATTTGTTGGGGGCAGACTTATTGTTTTATCTATAAATTTGTATCTTTTTATGAGATGGGGGTTGGAACCCATCGAATGAAGTGATTTGTGGAGAACATATCTGTTTTGTTTTAATACCAAAAATGAATGCATGAGAGTTTTGTCAGAGATTCATGTATCATTGATATTGCAGTCTGTATTTTCTTCCTTCATGTGATTGTTTTTCCCTCGTGTAACACTCCATTCTGTTTCTTCTTCATATCTGGAACATAAGTGTTTGATGATTAGAATTCATATTCTTATGCTCTATTCATCGTTTCAGGTATTATATGATTTTTTCTACTAAAATTGATATGGAATTCATCTTAGACGCTCTGTATTGATGGGCTGTTCCCTCGTCTTTTCTGTTTCACCTTGATAAATGGAATGACTATAATGATGTGATTATCTTGCCTTTGATAAATCTTGTGTATACATTTTTGTGATCTTTCATATGTATATGACTCCATGCCCAATGGATATGTGATTGTTTTAGCCAAACAAATAAATCTTTAAATATTGTTTATCATCTGGTCTTGTAAAGTTTGTATCGAGAGATCCCTCTCTGGAAGAGAATACCAATTTCTTCCTAAAGTGGTTTTGCTGTTACCTCGGGGTGTACCTTTTACAACCTGGGTACATTCTGAGTGCTAACAAGAGTCACGATACTCAAGTCAACCTCTAACAGATCTAGCAGCCAGCAAGGAGAAATGCCACGTTCGAAACCAGTCTTACCAGGAGACTCCACGGCTGAAGTTTGTGTTCCCTTTCCTCAAGAGAAGGCCGAACCTGAACAATAAAGAAGAAGCAGTATTTAGTTAACCCTTTAAAGTTTATTTATTGCTGAAATAAAAAGAAATGAAAATATTAAAGAACTGTAGCTTACCGGCAAGTTATTTGGGAAGGTAGCGACCGTTTTTACTGAAGAACCCCGAACAGAGAAAGAAGAAACCTTTCCCTCGTCACCATGAAGGCTGAATTGGAAGAACAGAGGAAACCTTGCAAAATGGGAGTGGCAGTAGTGATGAGTTAAAGAAGTGCATTCACGCTATATGAGGGTCAACCATGAAGCCGAAGGGGAAAAACCCTAGGTTTTCCAGCACCTTATAATAGCCAGCATCAAGCTACAGATTCCTACACTATAATAAAGACAAGCAGGAGAGACTGGAGCAACGTTCGAGCTGCCATCACGCTAACCACAGCAAACAAACAAAAAAAAACCAGGAGGGTTCACAGAGCATTCCAGCCCGAAGGCGAGGGAGACAATGATGTGTTCTAGGGTTGAGTCAACATTTTATTCAGCCAGTGCATGGCCAAGGAGCGACCACGTCAGTGCTCAAATACTTTGGATGCATGAGGGTCGAAGTCTAAAGTTTTATGACGAAGATTGCCAATCATTTGTTTCCCAAGCAATTTCATTGCATGGACTTTTCTTATGGTCGCTACCTTATGCTTTACCTGCATTAAAAATTGCAACTTCAATGTTAGGGCATGGTATATTAACACTATGCTTTGCAAATATTATATTATGCAAAATAGATAATAAGACTATGTTTTATTGATATTAAACCTTTAACTTATAACTTTTGGACATCACATTATAGTAATAGTTCAAGGTTAAGTCTTAAGGTATATAGATATAGAGGACTGGTTTTAAAACTTAAAAGTTAACGTAATAGGAGTTTAGGGTTGGGTTATAATGGTTTATAAATCATACAACCAACAACCCTAGCCTTGAAAGGAGACATTATGTCTTTCATTTCTTAAGTCCATATATAAATAAGCAATGTAAAGTATAAATGTCACAATGCTACAAATTTAATGCATATTATTTTTCTAGCTTTGCATTTTGGTAAAAGACTAGTCATACTCAGACTTTAACTTATAGTAACCCAACTTCATAATCCATTAATTAGGACTGAGATTACTCCAGTTTGTTTGGATTTGTCTTTACTATATATATTCAATCTATTAAATTGTCTTTGATTTCTTTTGATATCATTTAGGTCCTTGTCATCCATCAAGCTTAAAGCGTTACAAGGTTGATAAGTAAATGAATGACTAGTAGATTGATGTGAATGGTTATCACCATTCTTAATAATAGTTAAAAACTGGAAACTTATAATAGTCGATCATGAAAAATTTAGGACTAAGTCTAAAGGTGCTTAGATGATATTCATTTATCATCTTGGAAATAGAAATAGTTTTCTGTTCAATATAAGTCCTTACATGTTAAGAAAAGACATGTATTAGATGGTAAGTGTTGTAATTTCTGGAAGTAAGAAGAATGTATAGATCAATAGTATTAATTCCAAATCCTTCATTTTGGTAAACAAAATCTAACTTGGCTTGGTGCAGTAATAGCAGATAAATAAATTTTGGTATGAACATGGCAACCCAGTGAGAATTAATGTGCTAGATAAGAAATATTATAATTGCATTGCAGTAAACTCAATAAAGATCTAAGTACTTCCTAAGGATACTAAATTTTGCATCCATAAAGGAAAATAGCTATATTTTTATTTTGGTAATATTAACTTTCTATCAGTAAGATCTTAAGGAGAAGTCTAGGAAAGGCTTTACCTGTAAAAAGCTTGATAAACTGGCTAGCATGTTTATATATACGTTTACCGAATTAAATTGATACAACATTTGGCTATCTAATACTTTAAAAAGATCTGTTAACAATGACCCGAACCTTACCTGTATATCTGTCAGAGAAAGAAAAACTGTTGCATTAGCTCGAAAGCTAAGTAAGCCCAGTCTGTCATAGCAATCCCCATTGCTGTTGCATTTTCATAAAACAATCAGTAACTGACAAGAAACTCATCACATAAGTGAAGCACATTTAAAAGATCATTCAGTTACACTCTAGTAACATAAACTAATCAAACAGTTAATGACTACATTTAATGTGTTTATATGCTAATTTAAAAGTTTTAAATTTTTCGAAATTTTGGGGTTTTGACAATACATATGTGTGTATATGTACATGTACACGTGTGTGTGTGTGTGTGTGTGTGTGTGTGTGTGTGTGTGTGTGTGTGTGTGTGTGTGTGTGTGTGTGTGTGTGTGTGTGTATTCAGAGNTCATTGAATAACATGGACTGCTCATAAGAGCTTACATCACTGCACCTAAAGTGCTCATTAAGTTCGTAGCTTATCATTGCATCTCTATGCACATTAGCTTGAGATATGCTCTATACAACAAAATACAACAAAAAACTCTCATAGCTTCTATTCTTCAATCTTCAACTGTCAGGAGAAGACTTTTTTTATCATCAGCTCGCAGCCAAGCCTCCACTTTCTCTGTGCCACGGTTATGTACATTGCCTTCAATCATGTGACCACTGTATCTATTGTTTAAAGTGGAGAGAAAAGCTGAGTGATTGCATACCCAGTTGAAATCTCTCCTTCTATTATTATCGGTTGGATTGCTAATGCTTGCTTTGACATGGTATCAGCCTCCATGTTGTATTCCCTGTAGATGTGATTAAAATGGACTGCATCACAATTTGGTTGGAGAGCTCTGATTTCCCTCAATAGGTTTTGAAGATGAGGAGCTCTAATGTAATTCTTTCCAGTTGCTCAGTCTATTACTGTCTTTGAATCCCCATATATATGCAATTCCTTGAGCTGTTTGTCATTGGCTATCTTCATTGTCACCCATAACGCTGAAAGTTCAGCTTTGCTATTTGTTTCCCTTCCTTGTCCCATCTTGAAAGAGATTTTGTTGGTTTCATCCAGATAGATAATGCTCCCTGCTCCTCCTATGGGAGGGTCTCCTTGACTGGCCCCATCGAAAAAATCCCAAGGACATTTCTTATCAAGTTCTAGCGCCTTGACTGTTCTCTTTTTTCCTTTCTTGGGAGAGTACTCTTGAGCCTTCTGCACCAGCATGTTTGTTGTGATGTCAATGGGAGTCCATAGATCTTTAAATATGGCTTTGTTTCAAGTTTCCCATATGTTGTAGATGAAAAGAACAGGAAAAGCAGTATGATTACATACCGCTTTATTGCCCCACCAGTCCTGGGATTTCTGTTCCCAGCTGCCTACTGCATTGTCCATTCCTACTAGGGCGAGAAGAGTAGCATTGAAGAGAAGACTACCACATGATAAATTTGAAGAACCAATGAAATTAGAATGAATTGGTGTAATGCCACCTATCCTCCGTAGTGTAGATGATGGTGAAAGTGTAGCGTATGAAGAAGGATTGAATGAAATTCTCGTAGTTTTCTTTGGGGATGGGAACAACGATGAGGGTGATGATCCTATGGTTGACAATAATGATTATAGAGAGAAATTACCACGAACACAATGTTGATGATATTAACCTTAATGATCCCCGGATGTAGATGTTATTCATTGTCAAATAGGTTGTATGGGAGATGGATGAAGGGACCCATCTACCCATCACGTGGATGACCCTCATCTCATCCCTCTCGTCAATTAATACTCCGCAACAGACAACGTCAAGGGAATTTATGTCTCCGGTTCTTCGACCTTCGCATAGTCTATATACTATGGTAATCATGCCTCTCCCGAGTGGCATTAAGGTTCATGGGGAAGCTAAATATGAGCATGTCATCTTGGAAAGTTTCTAGCATTAGGAATCTTGGGTTTGGATATTCTAAAATGTTTCCATTCGTAGCTTTTTGGGAGATCCTCTCTTTGAATGGTTTTTGCTTACAATCTTCATGCATCCTCCTTGTCCAAGCCCCAAGTATATTTGGTTAATATTTTCTCTACCTCTACATATTTACGCTCAGGAACACGATCTCGAGGGGATATTTTATATAAATGAGATGTCAAGAAGAACTCACACCACCCCATGTCATGGGAATGGCGACCATGGATGCTCGGGTTGCTCTAGAAATAAAGTATAAAATGATCATGGTTATGACAACTCAATTCCTAGACATTTAAGAAATATTTTGGATGACTAGGAAGAGGAAATGGTGTGCAACAATTGGCCAGTCAAAGAGCCCAAACCCGTTGTAAACATTATTGGTTAGTTAATAACATGTTGGCCTAAGTCTTTCTACACTCTTAGGAGAATTTGCAGGAACATGTTGCATCCCCTGCTTCAGCTCTTCATCCTTCTCCTTCATCGGGTCCTCCGCATGTTTCTCAACCTCTTGAACATCAAGTCAAGCACAAGAACAAGGAGCTCCTAACAACTCAAGAAAAGGCAGAAGTTGGGCCCTCTAGTGGCCATAAGTGGAAGCATGTGGAATGTAAGGGTTTAGACGATCCTTCTTCTTCCAGGAAATTGGTCAGTTTTCCTATGAAGGGAGACAATGACAACTCTTCCAACTTTGGAGAGTTCCGTTGTCTGATCCTAGAGGAAAATAATGAAGATGTAGACACTACCCACAACTTCAGGTAATTTCATTATCTTAGTTTTTATAAATAGTTTGATAGCCACTAGTTTTGCCAGAATTTCGTCTATAGCAGTAGTATGATAGATTTTCTTTGGTGTTATCTTGGATATTGTAGGATTGATCTCCATCTAGGGATAGTCTCATAGGTCTAGGACTTCTTGAACTTTACAGGTCAGTTTTTGAGAGGCTAGTTTCCCTTGCATTGGTAGACCAATTGTGGATTTCTATTTAAAGTTTTGGATTTGTATGGAGCCTTTATGGTCTCCAAGACACTCATACTCTCTTGCTTGTCTTTTATTTTGTACAATAATATAATTTCTCTATGGAACTTACAAACAAAGAAGATATTAACCTTAATGACACAATCAAGCAAGCAACTAAGATAGTCATGTTCAAATCAATGCAACCAAAACATCAAAACTCTTATGCACATTAATATTCTTAGAAATCAAGTCATAATTGTTTGGCCAGACAAGAACTTCACTACCCTACTAATTTGAGTTGAATTATATTTCTAGATTTACCTTGTCAATTGTTGTAACTAATTAGTATATATCTATTAACTTCATTTTTATTTGTGTAATTGGATCTTAAATTGGTATATGTTACATAAATAGTGTCATTAAATGAAGCCTCAAACATGTTTATTATAATTCAAATATTTAATTGATTTAATGTCCAACAATCTTACATTGCACTAAAAGATAAAACACTCCCTAAATATAATGTGTTGCCATCAACATCTGTCAATTGTTGGTCCATTTGGGGATTGAATATAAGTAAATTCATTATTGTAAAAATGATTTCATTTAATATAGAATTGAATACAAAAACAATGAAGAATGTCATGTATGTAAAGATAAGAGATATGGTACAAATGTACAAATCCCTATGGTTCCAAATAAGGTTTTAAGACACGTGCCAATTATACATAAAGTTCAATGAATTGTTTGTTGGAACTCACTTGCACCATTGATGGACTATCATGCAAAAAATAAGAGTAAATATGGATTCATGTGAATTTTAGCAGACTCCATAGAAATGAAAGACATAGAGGAAAAATGGCCAAGAAACTATGCATATTTTCATATTTAAAACAATCACACCAATAAAAAAAACACTGCACAAATATATGAGAAAAACTGTATATCTATATATGTGTATATGGGAAGTTACATCAATGGGAGATTACAATCTTCGATCATCAACACCCACTAATTCAGATGTTCAGTTGATCTCAAGTACAACTTGCAGTCTATTGGAACCAACCTTCAACAACTTCTATTTGTGTAATCTTCAACTTATGACCTCCAGGCATCGACTTGAACATATATTAGTCTTGTCACACAAACTGCGACTTACATCTTCAAGATCCAATCGTCGGAATAACTGCACTCTCCAAGTGTGAAAGTGACAACTTACTTTTGTTCTTCAACACCCACTGGAAGGAGATTGTGGTCACCTGAAGTTTATCTACACCCACAGAAAGGATGTTGTCGCACCCTAATAGTTTTCCAGCACCTGCTGGAAGGAGGTTTAAGCCCCATGATCCTTGCCCCATCATGCCTCCCTAATATGAAATGTGATTGTCTTGCAAGTTGATAAATGTCCTTCCTTCAAAATCTGCGGCTCTTGAATTCTTTTGATCTACGTCTGCATATATGTGTCAATCAGTTGCCCAAATAATTCATATCTACGTCTTTCTCTTCAAATTAAACAATTGTAACAATTCTTTATCTGTGTCTTTGTATCCACGCCAGATATTTGTCTAGAATAATTCATATCTCAGTCAAGCCTCTCTTTAAAATATGTATGCTTCTGTTCAAGTCAAACCTCTATGAAAAGTACGCATGTGTCTTTCTATGTCAGACCTTTCATCAAAACGCGCATGAGTCTTTCACGTCAGACCTTTCTTCAAAATATGTCTGTCTTTCATGCCAAACATTTCTTTAAAATACGTCAGCGTCTTTCACGTCAGACCTTTTTGCAAAATACGATGTGTGAAGATAACAATGATCAACATAGTTATACTTACTATTCGCACATCCAGACTTCATGTATTCTATCAAGTAGTGGTACTCATTTTTCACCATGGATCTGCTCTAAAAGAATATTTATCAGAAATAAACGAGCCATTGATAGCCCAAAAAACAAAGACTTTGAAGCTTATCAAATAGTTAGATCTTCATTTTCCACAAGTGTACTTCACTATGATAACTCTCTCCTATTTATAACTTTCTTAACTCAATATATGTGTCCACTTGTGAAGTCTATTTACTTCAGATATCATCCCACTGGATTGCGTCTCCGACAAGTTTAATGTTTGCATCGGCGTGCCACATTTGTAATTTATCTTTGTAATATAAGACACACATATTCCAATACTTATGTGGGACTATTGCACACATAATTTGCTTAATTTACAAGTCTCATACTTATGGTTATTTACAAGTATTCTTTTATGTACATAAGTATATGCGCAAATGCGACCAATGTCATGATGGTCCTTGGACCTCTTAGGCTTTGGTCCATATTTTGATCTTTTCACACTTTTGATCTATCTTATCCATATTTCAACTTGTCAAACATGTCTTGTCTATCAAGTTGAACCATCTTTAATATTTGACATGAACATTTTGGTCCAACTTTTGATCTTTTAACACTTGTGATCTATCTTGTCCATATAGTCAACTTGGGTCTTTGATATTTGACATCAATGAAGACAATATGAACGTACCACATGGACATCAATTTGGGAAAATTAAGCAACATAGGCACACAAAATACTGAAAATATGTGTGAATTTATTGCATGAAGTAAAATTTCCTTTGATCTGCAGTCTAAAGACAAGACATCTTGCAAAATCAATAAAGCGACATGAAGACAGTTCACTGCACGTGACGAAGAGACAAAGTTATATATGACTTAGGAATAACTAATCCAAGGGGAGATAACAATGCAAAAGGTCCCTTTGCAATTGATTTCAAAGGGGGAGAGAAGCAAACAATATGACCAGGAGAGAAGCTAAATGAAGGACAACATGAGTATGAAGAAGATCCCATTGAAAGGGGAAGCATTGACAAGGGGAGCCTAGTTGTGTTGAAATCAATGGAAATGGGGTACATTGTTGAATATATGTTGTCATTTATGTCATAGGTCAAAGATCAAAGACCCGGGTTGAAATATGGACAAGATATATCACAAGTGTCAAAAGACCAAAAGATGGACCAAAATGTTCATGTCAAAGATCAAAGATGGAACAAATCCTAAGAGGTCCAAGGACCATCATGACATTTGTTGTTTTTGTGCATATACTTATGTACATAAAAGAATAATTGTAAATAACCATAAGTATGAGACTTATGAATTAAGCAAATTATGTGTGCAATAGTCCCACATAAGTATTAACATATGTGTGTCTTAAATTACAAAGATAAATTACAAATGTGGCATGTTGATGCAAACATTAAACTTGTTGTAGACGCAATCCAACGGGATGATATTCGAAGCAAATAGACTTCACAAGTGGAAACATCTCATAAGTCAAGAAGGTTATAAATAGGCAAGAGATGATCGTTGTGGAGGAAGCTTATGAAAGATGAAGATCTAATTGTTTGACAAGCTTCAGAGTCTTTGTTTTCGGGGTATCAATGGCTCATTGATCGCATATGAATATTCTTTTGGAGTGGTGCCACAATGCAATATGAGCAGTGTTGGGTGATAGGATACATGAAATATGGATGTGTGAACAATAAGTATAACTGTGTTGATCACGGTTATCTTCGTACATCGTATTTTGCATAATGGTTTGATGTGAAATATGCACATGTATTTTGAAGAAAGGTATGATGTGAAATACGTAGATGTATTTTGAAGAAAGGTCTGACAGGAAAACATGTAGACGTGCTTTGTTGAAAGGTCTATCTTGAATACACATAGACGTATTTTGAAAAGAGGTATGACTCAAATATTTAGACACAGACTCATAGAATCAAATCCGAATTGTTCTGGACAATTGTCTGACACAGATAAAAAATTGTGATAGTTGTGTAATTTGAAGAGAAAGATGCAGATCTAAATTGTTTGGGAAACTGGTTGACACATATACGCAGATGTAGATCAAAAGAATTAAGTAGTTGCAGATTTTGAAGGAAGAACATTTCTCAACTTGCAATAAAATCACATTTCATATCAGGGAGGTAGTATGGGGCAAGGACCAAGGGGATTAAACCTCCTTCCAGTGGGTGTTGGAGAACTATCAGGGTGCAACAACCTCCTTTCTGTGGGTGTAGATAAGATTCAGGGGACTATTATCTCCTTCTAGTGGGTACCAGAGAACAAAATGTAGTTGTCACTTCCACACCTTGAGAGCGTAGTTCTTCCACAGATCAGAGATTGAAGATGCAAGTTATAGTTTGTGCGACAAGACTGATATTTGTTCAGGTCAGTTCCTGGAGGTCATAAGTTGAAGCTTACATAGATAGAAGTTGTTGCAGGTTGGTGCCAACAGACTGCAAGTTGTATTTGAGATTAAGTGAACATCTGAATGAGTGGGTGCTCATGATCGGATCTTGTAATATCCCATTGATGTAACTTTTCATACACACACAGACACACACACACACACACACACACACACACATTTGTTCTCATATATTTGTGAGTGTTCCGTTTACTGGTGTGATTGTTTTAAATCTAAAAAATCTAAATATTTTGGACATATATGCGGAATTAATGATTCACCCCCTATTAGTAATGACTCAATACCAACATGAATGACATGAAATATTCCATTCAGGATGAGTTGATCCTATCAAGGTTTAGAATAGTCAGACAATCCTACCAATTGGCCCTGAAAGTAGAAGAGAAAATCACCAGGAAGACTCTACAAGAGGAAAGACTTATGTGAGAGGTAGAGGTGGAAGGGATACTTCCATGAGAGGATGAACAAATGGGCCAAAGAGAGAAGAAATTAATGAAGTAAGAAGAGATGAAGGCACTACCAGGATCTCTGCAAAAGAATATAGATGGGACGATGAAAGGACCAAAGGTAGAGGCACATTTGGTTGGAGAGGATTTTTTGGAGGAAGAGGTGTTGATAGACCAATTGTATTCAGTTATATGTGTCAATAATTTGGACACAAGGCATATGAGTTCCTAGAGAACTTACACATAGTGAATCGACTCAATACTAGAATTCAAACAACTAATAAGACTAAAAGGAATATTGGTTAAATTGTCGAGCAGTGACGACAAAATCAAAACTATGGGATGCAAGAATTTAATGACCAGATGGACAATGTAGCAACCAACTCGATAGGAGGAGAAGGATCCAACACAGAGGAAATCTATATTGAAAACCATAGTGCAGATCAGGGATAGAGGTTGTTCCATGATAGTCGATAGAGGCAACACAATAATCCTAGTCTCGATTGAAGTAATTGAGAAGCTGGGTTTGAAGTGTTGACCACACCCAAACACTTACAGAGTTTCGTGGTTGTGGAAGGGACATCATATCACAATGTCTCAATAATGTTTAATAAATTTCAAAATTGGTCATTTTTATGATAGTGTGTTGTGTGATGTTGTGCCCATGGATGCTTACCATATGTTTCTAGGAAGACACCAACCGTATGATAGGAACATGATCTATGATGGTCATAATAATACTATCTCCACATGGAAGGAGAAAATAGATGATTCCCTTACAAGATGATAGGAGTAATAAAGGAAGTGAAAATAATTATTGGGAGAAGAGAGTGATGATGTGTTCAACCAAGGAATTATTGAAGGAGGAAAAGAAGAAACAATATATATGTGCAATCATAATGAAGGGACTAAGTGTTGATAGTCCAAAGGAAACTGTAACAACTGAAGTTGGGGAGATGTTGGTTGAATTCAGGGATATAATGGCCGATGAGATGTTGACGGGATTAGACCTGATGAGAAGCATTTTCTACTAGATCGACTTGATTCTAGGGTTGAGTCTTCCAAGAAAGGAACTACATAGGTGGATGTCGACTAAGAATGTCGAACTGAACTCAGAGCTCTAGGAGTTGCTTGAAAAAGGGTTGATTAGAGAGAGTCTAATCATGTGTGAAATATTAGTTGTATAGGCACCAAAGAAGGGAGGAGAATGGAGGATGTGCATTGAATCTAGAGCCATCAATGGGATTACAATCAAGTACAAGTTTCCATTACCAAGGATGGACTACTTGATTGACTACTTAAGTGGAGCAAGATACTTCACCAAGATACAACTTAAAGAGTGAATATCACCAGATCGGAGTAAGAGAGGGAGATGAATGGAAGACAACCTTCAAGATGAAGGAAGGGATGTAAAGTTATCATTAATTGAGCAAACTCTGTGGCTCACCTTGATGTTGTTGACCTAAAACAATGATGTGACCATATTTTTGAGGTAAAATATTCTATTTTCTCCTTAAATCTTCATCACATCTACGGGGAGAACAATATGAGTGGAGATGGGTCGACTCTCATATATTGAATTTATGGATGGAAAGTCTATTGGAAGTAATACCATCACCTTCCTTTAAGAGATGTGTATCTATCATTCCTTGATATGGCTATTTGTCTCTACACATTTATGAGTTGATTATTTGTTGAGCCTTGATATCTGTTATGATATGGATTGTATTTGACATTTTTTCGTCTTAGCTGAAGGGATATCTTCTCCCCCAAAGGGTTTCCTTGGATAAGCCTTCAGGGCTCGTATTGTGTTCCCTTGGTTTGAGACAAAGGCTCCCTTGGGGAGAGTATAGGACTCTAGTACATGCCTCACAACCTTTGCGGGATGCGTGTTTCTTGGATACTTGGTATCACAGTTATGTAAATGTTACCTTTGATTCTTATGAATATCAAGAAACTGTTATTTTTCTTTTGAGAAAAAAGATATATCCACCTTTTTATTTTAATGTTGAAAATATCATTGGTTATACCTGCACATTATCCATGTGGTTGTGTTTCTCTTTATCCATTTCCCTTTTTACCTATCTGCCACATGCTTTGTTATCAATATTGTTGTTGAAACAAAAAAAAACCTACATTTAGCCAAAAATAATAATGCTCAGTTCTCTTTCCATGTTCAATTGTTTATTTATCTTTGCAATAATCAAATGTGTTTAATGGTTCATAGCTTAGTTGTCTTTCCATGTTTAGTTGTTTATTTCCCTTTTCCATAATCAAAATTTTTTAATGGTTCATAACTATAAATGGTTTCTCTCATGTTCCTGTATACAAAATCCATGTTTGCTTCTCTTCATATCTTCATTTGTTTCTTTGACTTTGCAATAGTGAAATGTGTATGTTGGTTCATGGCTATAAATGATTTGTCTTAGGTGCTTGTATAAATTTTATAATCATGCCTACTCAATTATCTCTTCATCTCAATATCTTTTTTAAATTTGAAAACTTGTAGTGTTCTCATGTGATTTTTTTAGTTGAATAAATTTATACACTTGTTAGCAAATCCATTTATATGTTGTTAGCAAAAAAATACACCTCATCATTGTGACACTTGATAGTATCAATATTACAACAATGGATCCCAACATGTACTTTTGAACTTCCTTATATGGTGATGATAGAAGTTTCAGTTAGTGTATTCAACAGTTGTACATTTGAGAGAAAGATAAAATGGGCTCTATCTCCACCTTCTTGGTACATCCTTCATCTTGCAATTTGATAAGTGTTTATCAATCCTTGGTTTGTGGTGTTTATACTTTCTCTTGTGTTGACCCTTACCTGTTGGTCCTATGTACTAATGGCCACCTTAAATGTGTAACCCTACCCCTTTTTCTTAGCCTTGCCACACCCTCTTATTCTATGATCTACTATTCCTATCCATCCCTGTTCAAAGTTGATTCTTGTTCCTATTCTAAAATGTGTAACACATTGATTGTTATTGTATTGTGAAAATAACTTGTTGCCCTTGTTAACTATTATAGAGCTTCCATCCATAATATCAACCCTCAAACAACGAGAATAAACTTCGCAATGGGTGTGCCAAATCTGCAGATATATTATTGACTTTTAGATGTTCCCTCCATGCTTACTGCAAGTGCATGGTATGTTTACTTTGTTCAAGGAAGCCAAGTCCTATGTGAACCATGTTGTTCATTGTTTATATGTTTCCATAGGGAAAATGTTCATTATTGTGGTCTTTGTTGTTACTAATGAGTATGCATGCTCTGGTTGAGGCTTGCCCCTATTGGTCTATATTATAATATGCCCTGTAACTGACCACCAAGGTATTATTTGAAAGTTGATTCTTTTTCCTCTTCCAATACGTGTAACACATTAACTCTTATTCAATTGTCAAAACAACTGTTGGTCATCTTGATTGTTTTAGAGATTCCATTTGTCATCTGGAACTGCCATCTACCATGTAATGCTTCCAAGTCCCTGTCAGCATTTTTTTTAGGGTTTCATTTTCCATCTTGGGACTGCCACTTCCTATATTTACTATGTTGAGGGGAGTCAAAACTTATGTGAACCCTACTATTCATTGTTTTCTTAGGGAAAATATTTATTTTGTGGCTATTGTTGTTAATGATGGCTACCTCGTCGTTGGTCAAGGCCTGTCATTGTTGGTCTAAGTTGTAATATGGCCTGTAAGTGACCACCAATATCTTATAGACAAACTTCCGAGTCTCCCGGTACTGCCTTGATTTTTGTTATTACCTTAAAGTAACCACCTTTGCATTTTTTAAGGCTTGTTCTACCTTGCACTTCTATTTTGACTGTGTTTTGAGGTTGGCCTTGTTTAAATAGAATTGT
The DNA here is from genome assembly GCA_001517045.1 of Pseudotsuga menziesii. NCBI lineage: Eukaryota > Viridiplantae > Streptophyta > Pinopsida > Pinales > Pinaceae > Pseudotsuga > Pseudotsuga menziesii. The sequence continues at coordinate 76,397 of LPNX010616180.1, forward strand.
TGTAAACTGTCTTTCTCCCTTTTACTATCTTGGTTAAAGTTTTGTTGTTGCATCTTGGTTGTTGTACCTATTCCACTATATGTCTAAACCTAGCTTGGATCTTTTCCTATCTCTCTCTCTCTCAGGTATGTACAAACCCTCATGTAAGGGTCGTTTTTGTTTCGTTTGTTGACTTTCCTAAAAGGCATAGACTGTTGTGAAAACTTAATTTTTGAATATAAGGAAGGTCCCAGTTCACCAAGTAATTTATCATATGTTACATACCTAAATAATAACAACATAAATACATAAATATAACATAATACAATATATTGAGGACAAAGCCTTTATAAGAGAGAGGCAATGTTACACACCTAAAGAATAACAACAATAAATACATAAATATAACATAATATATATGTACACACACACACACACACACATAATAATAACAACAAACAATAATAATATAATAATATAATATTAATTAGTGAAAATGTGTAACTCTTTATGAAGAGTTGCATTAGACACCCTTTAAATAATTATATATACGGGAAAGTCTATTTTGTAAACCATCACTTATCACTTATCTATTGATGTATACATCATTTTATATCTACGGATATGTGGGTTATTTCAAAAATTACAGGTTCATTCCAAGTTAATTGAGAATATCCAACTATGGATGTTATAGTGGTATCAGAGCGGCTTCGCTCCTTCAACCTGTGCTCGGATTCGGCTCATCCTCCACCTTTCATCCCCATGCTACTATTTGACCACTCTCGTTTCGCTTCCCACCACTCCAATATGCCCTTCCCTATTGTGTGCTCCTCCTCCTCCTCCAACGCATTTCTATGCCATCTCTCCACATCTTCGTTGCTCCACTCCCCATCGCTGCTCCTCTCCACTCTCCTCTCTCCCTATTGCTGCTCCCTCTCCACTCCTCACTCTTCCACGTGCCATTTTCCACACCACACCTTCTACCTTCCCTCGCCATCCTTCTCACCACACTATCACTTTGCCATATCTATTATCCCCTCCACACATCCCTCCTGCACATCCCCACTTCACCCCTACCTTCATTCCCCGCGCGCTGCTCCACATCTGATTCTCTCTCCATCATGCTCTTGAGCCACCTCCACAACTGCCACTTCTGCCTTCACATCCATGCGCTGATCCATCATCCACAACCACCTTGCTTGCTCCAATCCTCCTTCAGCGTCGACCTTTATGCTGATCCATTTTCTTCACGCTCCCATCCACATGCCTCCATTTTCTTTTGTGCACAATCCCACCTTCTTCCCCAACTCACCGAGTCACTACCTCCCACTCCACTCTGCGCTCTTCCCCATTAGCCACTACTCACCCTATCAGTGCACTGCGCTCTTCCCCATTAGCCACCGCTCACCCTATCAGTCCACTGCGCTCTGTGCGCTACACGCCATCGCTCACATGCCACTCCATCGATCTGATGCTCCATTGTGCCCATCCCTCGCGTGCGCCTTACAACCATCTACGCTCATCCCATCACGCTTGTCCCTTCACACACCTTACAACCGACCGCGCTCATCCCTTCACGACCGCTCTTCCACATAGCCCTACAAAACAAAAATATTTAAATTAAATATTATATAATAATATTATTATTATAATATTTATTTTTAAAAATTTTAAACCAAAAAAAAACTATATACCACATTATTATATAGTTTATAAAAAAACAATAATAATATTAATTAATAAATTAATATTTATTATTACAAAAAAAATTCACCCTTACAAGCCAAAATCACATTGAGGTACACAGCTCCGCATACAAGATCCAAGACCATGATGAAACTAAAAGAGCAAATCGAAAAATGGAGAAGGACATCAAGTCCCTTGTCGGTAACCAAAAAATCTTGAAGGAAGAGATGAAAAATAACGATACATTACTCAAAGACGAGCTTGTTCTCATACTAGAAAGAAGGATGGATGAAAAATTTGACATCCCGAACGAAAAACAAAAAGACTTGGATGACAAAATGAGTATCATGACTCAAAACATAAACACCTTAACACAGAACTTGAGCACCATGACGCAAAACCATAATACATTAATCGAGGTGTTACCAAGTTAGCAGTCCAGACATGTTAGATGCCTCATTTCATGTTTCCACACAGGAAACACTCACAAGGAATCAATAAGAATTGCAAAAAGAAATAAAGATTAACAATGCAATGCTTAAGCAAGAGATAGAAACAAAAGTAATGCCATATATGGAGGCATGATTAAACAACAAAATAGAAGCTATTGGTAAGATAGTAGAGAATAAAAAGGCTAAAAGTCATTACCAACAACGAAGCAATTCAAATATGTCACTTGCATCATCCAGTAGTTTCGAACCACCATCAAACTGTAAGGCAAAAGGAAATCAATATCGTCCTTACATAGTGTACCCACCTAAGGAAAAATAAGAGTTGTCGAAATACAATGGGAGTGAAGACCAATGCATTGCTTGGCTAAACAAAGCAAAAGAATACTTTGACATTTACAATATTCAATCTAACAAGGAGAGGGTGAAATATGCATCAATGCATTTGGAATGGTACACCTATAATTGGTACTTATGGTGGAGGAGAGATAATTTTTCCTACACCTAGAACTTGTTCAAAAATGATTTTTTTAATAGGTTTCAAGGAATCGAAGAAGATGATTTTTTCAGTAAACTTACCAGATTACAACAGGTTGGAAGCGTTGAGGAATTCACACATCAGTGGGAATCCTTATCGACATGAGTATTTGGGTTGTTTGACAAGCAAAGACTCGAAACCTATTTAGGAGCTCTTAAACCATACCTCCAAAAAGAGTTAAAGTTACATGACATACCTAATGTAGAAATAGCAAGATATAAAGCCAAATCCATAGAATGCAAATTGGAAGGAATAAGAACAAGAGGTGATAACCATTATCAACAAGAAAAAAAGACACAATGTAGGTACTGTGAAGATGTGGTGAAGATACTTGGTCACCCAGCCATCAATGTCACAAACCTAAGTCATATGCCTTCGGAAATGGAAAATAGGTCAAAGTCATCTAACAGTTACTTTGATAATAGAAAAAAGAAGAAAAACATATGTCATCAATGCAGTGATGATTGGACCCGTGGCCATAAATGTAGGAACAATTAGACAATCCAGTGCATAATCATCAATGGAAAGGAAGTGCAGTCTCTGCACCAGAAATCTCATCTGATTCTAATACTGACACCGAATCAGAATGAAGGACGACATTAGGAAAATACTCAAGCTTTGAGGACAAATCTTTTCCCAAGGGGAAGGCAATGTTGTGAATATTTAGTTAAATATTATTAATTATAAATAATTAGATTATTAGGTTACTAGTGAAAGGGCGTAACCCTTCACTATTCTAGCTCAAGCCGTATAAAGACGAGCTTATTGTACATTTATATTCATTATCTAATATATTACTCTTATTTTACTATCAAACATGAAAGGCGGATTCAACTAATAAGAGCCCAACCAGATACGGTTGCTCCATCAGACTTATTATTTTTTGTGTTACACGTTAACTTTGTTACCATTGCTACAATTTTGTCTAATTTTTCTTATTATTGCTGCTATTTTGTTGATTATATGTTTCCATTTATTTAATATGCATTTAAATTTTAAGGGTGAGTGCAAGCTAATGAGGGTCACTTTTGGCACATTAGATGTAATAGAAAACTGAAAAATCACGCATCCCTCAACTTAATTGTATTTTTTGAGATACTTACACAAAATATCTTGCTTTGAGTAAAAAAGATGAAATGTAGGAAATTGAATCACATTTATGAATATATATGTTTTATGTATTGAAAATTTGTATAAATATGCCAAGTTTCATTTTTTCTAACAGTCACTTTTTATTTTTTAGGCAAATGATAAGTTATATGTTTTTGTGGGTGCAACCTTTGAGGGCGTAAATGATGGTTTTAGGCTATAAAATTTTGCATGCATGTATAGAACATATAACACTAGTGCATCACTATTTTTTGAAAATAAAAGTAGTAATTTTTATTTTATTTTTAATTATGTAAGTGATCATTCATCGAAAATGGTACCTCTTTTGTGGGTGGAGCCTTTGAAGGTCTTAATGAAATAACCATGAAATGGGTTTTTTATAGAATGTAGAGGTCAATGTCTTCTAGTGCACCATATAATTTGTTTTCAAAATGATTAAGTTTTGAAAAAGTTATGGAAAAAACATGAACAACATGTTTTTTGAGTTAAGGAGTTAGACACAACAGAAATTGAAAAAAAAAACATATTTTTAAATAAAAATACATATTTAGAATCTGTAGAAAAAATGATATTTATGTTTAAGATTTTGTAAAAAATGATTGTGTGTAGCATATTGTAATGAGTGCATAAACAACGACTTATTCAGAACTGGAAGAAATGACCAATTAGATATGCTTTATCATATACCATAGCCTAAGTTTGGTATTACCAAAGCAAACTCGAAACCATACACATAGGACTATTGGTGACATGTGAGCAAGTGAACTGCCATGTTTAAATTCAAATTACATTTGTCTCCCTTATAGAATTGTAAAATGCGTGCGTGATAAAGAATTACAAAACATGCACACATTATATAACTACAAAACACGTGCACGTTATGTAGAGCAAAAAATATAGCACTATATCAAAGACATCAAATGTATGGTTAATAGTTGAGAGGGGGTGTGGAAGAGTCAAGGGATTACGAGGATGTTGGAAGTTCAGGTGGGGATGGTTAATAGTTGAGAGGGGGTGGGGAAGGTTCAAGGGCCTAGGAGAATGTTGGAATTTCAAGTGGGGATGGTTAATAGTTGAGAGAGGATGGAGAAGGGTCAATGGCCTTGAAGGATGTTGTAAGTCCGAGTGAGTATGGTTAATAGTTGAGAGGGGGTGAGGAAGGGTCAAGGTCCTAGGAGGATGTTGTAAATTCAAGTGGATACAGTTGAATGGAATGGGAACAATATGGGTTACAAGGGTAAAGGGGAGTGGGGATTGAGAGAACTAGTAGAAGGAGGAGACGTGTTGAAGATGTATAGGGTTAGAAGAAATATGCGAGACTTGAGTGACGAAGGGGGATAAAGTGGAGGGGAGGAAGTGGGTGATGGTTTGATGAGAGAGATGATTGGTGAATGGAAAGGTGGATATCGATTATTAGAGGAGGAATAGGGTGTGTTGGAGGATACTCGACGAAAATTAAAGAGAGGGGAATGAGATGCAATAAAACATAGAATAGGGGTCATAATGAGGTAGGGGGTTGAGGAGAAAGGATAAGTTGCAAACATAGAGGAATGGAGTATAATATATATATATATAAAATGATGTATAGAGAATGTGAGAGAGAACAATATAGAGAGGGAGGAGGGGGAGTGAGATATGGATGGAGATAGAGTGAAGAAAAGAGATAGAGAGGGAGGGATATAAGGTGTATGTTTGTGTGTGTGAGGGGGGGTTGGGGGTAGACAAGGATAGAACTGGGGGAGGG
>LPNX010616180.1:82767-105760 GCA_001517045.1 Pseudotsuga menziesii
TCTCTGAAAAAACTCTCATGCATTCATTTTTGGTATCCTAAACAAAACAGATATGTTCTCCACAAATCACTTCATTCGATGGGTTCCAACCCCCATCTCATAAAAAGATACAAATTTATAGATAAAACCATAAGTCTGCCCCCCAGCCAATCAATAACAGAATGATCGGCGTAAATTAGAGTTTGTAACTGAATTCCTACACCACTAGGAATTTGTTACAACTCCATTCCTAATAGATCACAAAGTACAAATCAACTGGATAACAAAATTTTGCCCAATAGTTCCACGTCTTTGCCCCAACAGCTCCACGTCTTTTCCCCAACATCTCCATGTCTTTGCCCCAACAGCTCTACGTCTTTGCCCCATCAGCTCTTCAGTACCTGACACCTGTTCCTAGGGGGGAAGAATATACTTTGTTTTCCCAAACCGCTCTATAGCTTTCCACTGCTCCGAACTTGGGGTGTCACACTCCATCATCTCCCGAATTGCTACCTCGAGCTCCATATATGCTTCATAAGATTTCTTGGGCGATCTGGCTCTGATGATTGCGAACTTCTGCAGGATTTGAAAGTCTTCCGTCAACATGTCCACAATGGTTTGTCCTGTCAGGATCTTCTCCAAGTTATTAAATTTTGAGTGGTCCTTGCGAGCCCGGACAAGCAGGTGATGATAATGTTCCGGCGGGAGCATCCGAGCTTCTTCGTCCCAGAAGGACGGCAATCCATCTTCGAACAGCTCTTTAAACTCTTGTTTGAACTTATTGACTTGCACAAGCAATTCTTCTGACTTGTCTTGGACAGTCTTCATTAAATGGTGTTTGTGGATGATCTTCTTCGCCCACAGCACTATTGAGATTCTGTCCTTTATGCCCATGTCGTGCAACTTCTGGTATGTCAGTGAATTCAGAAAATTTAATGTGTTCTGAGCTGTAGTGAGGGGTCTTTCTGCCATGTGTTCATTTACCAGTTTCAGTCTTTGTTGAGCCAAATCTATCAGTATACTCAAATCATCAATAAAATTCAGGTAGTGCCGAAACTTGGTAATCTCTATAGTCAGGGTATCCCAAATGATATGTTTCGCCCCCTGAAGAGGGCCTTTCCCAATGCATTTTTCTTTTAGCTCATCGAGCTTTTTCTGTAATTGATTCCTGTCCTACAAGATCTGTTTTTTGCTTTCACTTATTTTGGTTAATTCGGCCTTTACTTTTTCATTCTCGGCTTTCAACTCTTTGATTACCTCATCCTTTAAACTCACCTGGGACATGGGTACCAACAGATCATCAACAGAAAAATTATCCAATGGCTTGTCTATGTTTACAATGGACAGATCCTCATCAGTGGGGGTTTGACTCATTAGCTCCTCCATGATTTCCTTCTCGTCATTTTGGTCCCTTTTCATCACAGAGATTTGGGATAGCAGCTCCTCCCTTTTGGCCTCCCATCTGTCCTTTTCCTCCTGTAACTCTCCGGCTCTTCCTTTGTATTCCATCATCTCTTGATGGATTTTATCTTTCTCTTCCTGGAGGGCTAGGAACTCAGAAGACTGGACATGTTTAGCGCCTGGGATTTTCAGCTTCTTCTTCAGGACCTGGAGTGCATTATCCTTCTCCTCTAGCATCCTTTTGACCGCCTAGGTGCTGTCAGAACTAGCAATGTCTGTTTGCAGTTTTTTGATCTGGATGACATCTGCTTTATTCTCGACTTTCTCATGCTTCAATTGAACTTCTAGTTTGTCTATCAATATCTGCAATTTATTTATCTTTACCATGGCTTGCAGTAAGTTGGAGTAGATGATGTCGCTGGTCTGTTTGTGCAGTTGAATATTGTTCGGAGTGCTGATTCTGTCTAACCGGATCTCCATTTCGGACATCTTCTTGTCATTTACTATAGCAATTTTGAAAGTATTTTTCTCAGCATCTCTAGCAGAAACTAGAGATGTTTTTGAGCTGTACAAGTTTCTCACCCTCGGGAGCAGATTTCTCATTTCCTCTAGGGACTGCTTCCTCTTTTCCATGTAGCTCGCTTTGAGCTCTTCTTTCGACTTAAATAAGGGGTTGGATTCTGGACTGTCTACATCACCTTTTAAATATTTAAAAGAGAATTGATTCACTTGCACGGTCTTCATGGGGACTAAGGCAACTTTTTTGAAAACATCAGACACTTCTTCATCTACCATCTCACCTCCTTCGAGCAGCTTTGCCTTTTTATGGGACTCCTCTTCGTCCACTTCCATACTCTCGGCATCGGACAAACTCCTCTTAACCGCAATACTAACACCTTTTGTGATTTGGATTGCTGTGCAAGGTGCAGGATGTGTCTCTGCATCAGCCTTGGACTCGTCAGTAAAATGCAGCAAATTAGCCATTTCAGCTAACCCCTCAACAGCTTGATGCTCAAATGGTTTATTCTTGTTGGCTTGTTTTCTCAATGAGATCACATGGTGGGGGTCGTAATTCACATTTGACTCTTTTATGAAATCCATATTTTCCAGCAACTTTTCTATAAAAACCAAGGCACCCTTGCTTTTAAAAATGAAGGTGCCAACCTTAAATGGAAACTTTATGTTCGAAGACTTCTTGAAAGCACAAAAATGTTCCTCCTCAGACAACAATCTCTGTCTCATGAATTCCAATGCGAAGATCCTCGGGGTTAAAAAGGAGGGTAGCCTATAAGGATGACCGGTGAACCCATAAATTCTCAACACAGTATAATCTTTGTACAAAAACCAATCTCCAACCCGATATTCTGGTGAAGACTGCATTAAGCTTCTCATTTCGTCCAGGACACGGGGCAATTCTTCATCGAAAACAACATTTTGTACATCTCAGACATGATCGAATTTGCAAATTCAAACATGCTGATTTGTTTAGGTAAATCAGAAGAGCACAGAGTGCTCAGAAACTTTAACTCAAAGATAATATTTGAACACAGTAGCATATTAAGCAAGTAAGTCTGGAACCTAAAAAACCGGACTTTTGGGAACTCGCTTAGCTGAAGATGGATTGCTTCAGCCAAGTATTCGTCTAGACTAAAAACTGGGGTTGACTGGGACTCAGAAACAGAGGAACTTATTCTCAACAAAAATCCGAGAATGACCTCGCCCACACGACAATCCTCATCCAAACCTAGTACTTGACACACTAAAGAAATGACCAATTGAACTTCACTCTTGAAAATATGTACAGGGAAGGGCATGAATATACCATCTAAAGACTGACCATCCTTTAAAACGCTCGACAAGAATTTACAGCGGGATTCGACTTCACACTTCTTGTACAATTTGACCAGGATTGACTCATTTACTACTTCACGACTATCTGGGTAATTTTCAAGTAGACTAAGGTTTTCTCGGATGACCGCAGCATCGACTCTACACAGTATTTTGGATGCAGAGCGATTGACAATAATCCTCTGAGACGGGGAATAATTTATAGCGCACCACTCCGCGAACTCTGGGAAATGGAGGGTTTGCTCAATGGCGAAGTAGTATAGGAAAGATTTTCACACGTTCAACACATCATTCCCTCATGAATGGTAATACCATAATTTCTCTTTGCTGACAGACACGCTCCCTACAGAGAGGAAGGCGTCGCACACACTCCTATCCCTGTCTACTAAGAACTCTTCTCTATCATCTACGACCTGACCAAACACTTGAATTTCTTTTCCCTGGTCCATTACCGAATTCACAATGGTAATTTGGAGGGAGGAATTACAGAATTACTGGGTTTCAGCTTTACCTGGTTTACTGTAGAGGCGTGTGCCCGGAGCGTGTCTGCACTTGACGAATAGAAACTGGACACTGACAAATGGAAGCCGACAGATAGACCAGTCCTTTTCACCTGTTCCCAACGAATAAAATAACAATGATGTGGGTCAACATTACTTTTATAGGCAGCTTTTATCCTTGGAGCCTACCACAATTCGCCACGTGGACGACCATTTATTGTCCGCAACCACCATCTATTCCCATCTGCCGTGCACCTTTCTCCTCCGGATCCGTTTCACACCGTTGATCTAATTCTTTGCAAATTTTTAGCCCTCGGATCGCATGCCACGTATCTCTTTCCGCCGGGCGTCTTGGTATTAATCAACGTGCAACTTCATGCCCCGGAAACGCTCACAACCGTTGCTGCGCCGTACCTTCCATTTTTCACCGTGGGATCAAACGCCACGTACCGAATTCCGTTGAGCCCTCTAACTTTAACCCTCGTGCAACTCTGAGCTCCGGAATTGTCCATAGCCCTTGATATGATATACCTTTATATGTGAGCTGTCGGATCACGAGACACCTTCCAAATTCCGCTGGGCTCCTTCACTTTAACCTTCGTGCATTTTGGATCCCCGGAATCAATCTCATCCATTGATGCGATATACCTTTATTTACGAGCCGTCTGATCACGCGACGTGTACCCAATTCCGCTGGGCTTCTTCCCTTTATCCAACGTGCAAGTTTGGGCTCCAGAATTATTTTCAGCCGTTGATTTAATTCACTTTAATTCTTCGCCGTTGGATTGCACGGCATGTACCTGATTCCGCTGGGCATTTTGGGATTATCCACCGCGCAGGTTCGTCCTCCGGAATCTTTTTCAGCCGTTGATGTGATCGCCCGGCATTCATCAACCGTCAGATCTGTCGACATCTACCCAATTCTACTGGGAGTCTGGGACTTATCCTCCGTGCAATTTCACTCCCCGAAACTTATAATAGCCGTTGATTTGATTCACGCTGATCTTCAACCGTCAGATTGATCACCGGATAACAAATTCCGCTAAGCGCTTCAGATTTATCGGTCGTGCATGTTCTGGTTCCGGAATTAATCTCAGCCGTTGATCTGATCCGATTTCGCCCCTCCGCCGTCGGATCGAGAGGAGTATACACGATTCCTCCAGACTCCATTTCCTTAACCAACTCGTGCTTTCACAAGGCAGTTTTGATGTGAACTGTGGATCCGCCCAGGACAACTTTATAACCTTTGATCTGTGCAGCTGGTTAAAAGCCCGAACCTGTCTTATCTTCCTTGCATGTTTTGCGGAGCGGAGGGGATACCAGCCATTGATTTTCTCCCTTCTTCCATCGCGGCTGAGGATATTCGGCAAATCAATCGATCTTTCGACTATCACCCCACTTATACACTATATCTTTCAACCAAAGTACCTAAAAAACATTATTTTGTTTCCACCATGGTCTTATTTCTCCCTGGTTAAATAAGGTGTTAACAGCTGGCTCCATCTGGGGATGATATCCTCCCTGCGAGGTATCAAAGAACTTCGTAGACCAGGTGCCTGTTTTTTTATTTTTGCATAATAACTCCCAAAAAACCCATCTTTTATTTCAGTAAATATATAATTTTTATATATTTTTAGAAAAGGAATGGTATGCCTCCTGAATCTTGGGGCTTTCACTGGCGAGCTCCAAATACCCTCGGCTTACCACTCATATTGACTTGTAAAGAAAAATATGTACAATCTATAATACAAATTTTACCTTCCTTCCCTAGGATAGGTAATGCTTTAGATATCTACCATTTACAGGGTTGCTCTCAAGGGGAACCCCGTTTGTGTACTCCAGCAAAAATGCATTTTGCCCTCTATACCCAGCGATAACATAAGGCCCTACCCACATAGGATCAAATTTTCCATGCTTATCTTCATTTGGAGCATCCCACTTTATAACCAGGTCACCCATCTGAAACTGCTCTTCTTTGACCCTCCTGTCAAAAGTACTCTTCATTTTCTCTTGATGCGACTGCACTTTGTCATAAGCCTTATACCTTCGCTCTTCTAGCTCAATGATTTGATTTATCCTCCGCTGTATGTGATTCGGTTCCTCTTGCTGATCTTGGAAATATATCATAACTGGAACCCCTAATGATGCGGGAAAAATCACTTCGGCTCCATACACCAGTTGGAAGGGAGACATGCCGATTGCTCTTTTTGTGCTAATCCTATCAGCCCATAGAGCATATTTTAGTTTGGTGTGCCAGGATCTCTTATTATCCTCCAACAACTTTTTGATGATCCTCACTAGACTCTTGTTTGAAGATTCGGCCAACCCATTCCCTTGAGGATAATAGGCTGTCGAATGATTGAGACTTATGTGATACTTATGACAAAAATTTATCATTTTTCTGGATTTGAAAGCAGCTGCATTATCAGTTACTATCATTTTTGGACACCCGAATCGAGCCAATATATTCTCTTCAAGAAAATCCATGATCACATTTTCATTTGCCCTCCTGGTAGGAATTGCTTCTATCCATTTAGTAAAATAGTCTGTAGCTGTCAAAATCCACCTGTGCTAACCTAATGAGTTGGGGTTTATTTCACCAATAAAATCCAAACCCCATTGCTGGAAAGGAGCTTCTACTGTTATTGGATTCAAAGGGAGAGGCAATACTTTTCTCTTACCATCAAAAATTTGGCATTGATGACATTTGCTGGTTTCTTTATATACATTTGAGAATAATGTAGGCCAATAATAACCAGCTCTCAAGATTTTGTTTGCAGTCACCTTCCAAGAATGATGTCCTCCGCAGTCTCCCTTGTGAAATTCTCTTGCAATTTGCTGAGCCTCATCTTCCAAAAGACAATTTAGCAGAACCCCTCCAGGATCTTTCCAATAAAGATATTTATTTATGATACAAAATTTAGTAGATTTCAACTTCACAGATCTCGCTCTTGATTTACTTAATCCCTCTGGTGCTTGCAAATTTCGGAGGACATATACAATATCAGCATAGCATGGAGAAGTCACAAAATCAACCATCACTTCCACCTCTGTGCCCAACTGATCAGATTGGTGAGACAAAAAATTTATTTGCAAGGATTCACAATTTGAGTTCGTCATCATTTTAGCTAATCCTTGCCCTTTGATCAGCTTCGTGGGTTTTATTTCTAGGTCATATTCCAATAAGGTAGCTATCCATTTCGCTCTCCTGCCTTCTGGATTTGGTTGAGTTAAAATTTCTTTCACAGCAGCGGTTGGAACATGTGCAATTACATGTGAATGTAGAACATACACTCTGAAATATTTTAATGCTTTAACTAAAGCATAGGCCTGCTTTTCCATGATGTCATATTTCAATTCTCCATCCCGTAGCATTTTACTGAAAAAAGCTATAGGGTGTTCTTGGTTTTCATCATTTTTCTGCAATAATACTGCTGCTATAGTATGTTCCGAAGCATATGAGAATACTGAAAATTCTTTGGCAAAATTTGGACTTACCAAAACAGGGGCTTCTGAAATTGCTTTCTTGATTCCCCAAAATGACTCCTTAGCTTCTGTACTCCACTTTATTTCATGACCCTTTTTCAACATATTTGTAATATTCATCAAAATCTCAGCAAAGCTTGGTACAAATCTCCTCAAGAAATTCACCTGCCCCAGAAATGACTGTATCTCCTTTTTGCTTCTGGGTTCTCCCACCTTCAGGATTGCACTTACTCTTTCAAGATCAATTTTTATGCCATCTTTGGATATTATATGGCCTAGCAGCTTTCCTTCTTCTAATGCAAAATTAGATTTCTTTGGATTCAGAGATATACCATATTTCCTACACTTCATGAAAACCTTCTCCAGATGATGCAGATGTTCTCTGTCGGACTTCGAGTAGATTGTAATATCATCCATGTAGACCACTACAAAATTTCCAATTTCTCCTGCAAAGGCAATGTCCATAGCTCGCTGGAAATTAGCTCCTGCGTTCATCAAACCGAAAGGCATCTTCGCATACATGAAAGTGCCCCATGGTGTAGTAAAGGCAGTTTTCTCCTGATCTTCTGGTAACACTTTGATCTGATTATACCCGGAAAAGCCATCCAGCATCGAAATCCTTTCAGCTCCCACCACTTGCTACAGTATATGATCCATCTTGGGTAGAGGATAGTTGTCTTTCATGGAGACCTTATTCAAATTGCGGAAATCTATGCACAGTCTTATTTCCCCATTCTTTTTTCTGACCGGGACCAAGTTTGCAACCCATTTAGAAAATCTGAGTGTTACAATGATCTTGGCATCAAATAATTTCTTTATTTCCTTCTCAATGACAGGGAGCAGTTTAGGATTGATCCTCCTGAGTTTCTGTTTGAAAGGTTTCTCCCCAGGCTTTATAGGAATAGTGTGTTGTATGATAGATGTATCATACTCTTTGAGGTCTTCATAGCTCCAAGCAAACACATCTGTATACTTTTTCATCAACTTTACATACTCCTCTTTCTCCCTTGCAGGCAGCTTCTTGGACAGTTTTATGATCTTAGGATTTTCTTCAGTGCCAATATTTTTATCCTCAACCGTATCACCAACAGGTTTCACTTTGGGGTTCTTGGCAACATCATTCTGATCAAAGAGCTTTTCTAAAGGAATCAAGCCTCTTGGTATAAAATTATTTTTCAGCTGAATGATATCTTTACCTCCCAAGGTTTTCCTCAACTTTTTAGCATCTTCTTCTTCTGTTTCAGTTTCTTCATCATTTTCGGGGGCCTCAACATTATCCTTTTCATTGTCAAATTGAGTATTCACAAACTCTCCTGATAATTCCAAAAATCTTTGGATCTGCATATCATCTTCAAAAACCTGCCAGTATTTGGAATTGTCAAGAATAGAGGGCCTATTCATAATTTCCACCAGGTATTCTTTCTGACCGGCCATAGGAGTATCAAATTTTCCAGCTGCCACAGCCAAAGAATCAACTACCAAATTATCGAGTCTAGGGACTACCTGAACAGTATGCTCTGTAAAGAAGTTTCCCAACATATCCCATACTTCATTTCTGTAAGCCCTCATCCGAGGGTGTTTGGTTTGGTAACTGTCATTTACTTGATTTATTACTAACTCTGAATCTCCTAAGACCTTTATCTTCTGAGCTCCTAATTCCTTCAAAGCATGTAGACCCAACAATAGAGCTTCATATTCTGCTACATTGTTTGTACATTCAAACATCAGTTTGTATGATAAAGCTTTGAAATCATGAATAGGGGAAATTATGTATACCCCAGCTCCGGCACCAGTTTTAGCAACTGACCCATCAAAATACATAGTCCACTGGCCTTCCTTTTTCTGTTTTACTTCCCAAGCGTCTTGTTCCAAAACTTTTTTTTCTTTATCCTCCTCAGACTTCTCCTGCTCTTCAGATTTCTTTTGTAATGCGGTTTCTAAATCATGTGGGACAGTATCATTAAAGAAAATAGAAGACCCCAAATCAGTATCAACATCATATATATGATGAACTTCAGGTTTATCTTGACTGCTAACTACATATGGAGTTCTCCTCTCACTGTATAACCTTCTGCTCCCATCTGGAACTGGAATAGTAGCATATGACATATCCATCTGCAAGCTACCTTTCAGCTTGGAAGTCCAAGATCTTGACAGCAGTACCCCAAACTTGGGTGGGATGTCTTCCACTACTACATCCATGTCTATAGTCTTAGAAGGCAGTTTGTTCAGGGTTACCACCATGTCTTTAATTAATCCAAGGCATTTTACTCTTTTGGAATCAAAAGAATACAGATCTTTATAAGGTCTTGTTACTTCCAATCCCAAACTTTCTACCACCCCTTTGGGCATTAGATTGTGTGATGCCCCATAATCCAACATAGCATTATGGACCACTTTGTCAAGCACATTTAGACTTAAATAGAAAGGAGGAACCTCTTCACCTTCTAAAATTTCAACTTTTGGTCCAAATGAAATAGCCGGATTATCATCATTCAAATTCAAAATGTCAGATTGCCATTCACCTTGGTTTTTGACCATTTTTGAGATAGTGTCTTTGTACTCAGTGTTTCTCAATAACTCATTAAATGGAACAGAGATCTTCAGCTTTGACAGCTCGTTTTGTAGGCTAAAACCAGCACTAATCTTTTCTACCTCAATCAGAGTCGCCTTTTTTATTATTTTATCTCTTTGTACATCATTCACTACCTCCTTGTTCATAGGAGGTTCCTTTGGTAATTCCTTTCCTTTTTCTCCATTCAAAGAACTAGAGGAAGGCTGATTTGGGTTTGCCTTCCCTTTATTCATGGGGATATCCCTATTCCTCAGTCTGATTTTCCTTTGCACATCATCCATTGCATGCAGATATCCCCTTTGATATAGCTCATTTTCAAATTCTTCATTTGCATCTTCCTGCGCAAACATATTATGTTCTTCTTCAGTAAGATATATTTCTGAATCCTGCTCTCCAAATAGATGAATCTCATTTTCAGGGGGATCTTCTTCATCACCAACATAATTTTCAGGGAAGGGTGGACGGATGGGTTGTTCTTCTTGGTTTCTCGGATTTCTCTGGTCTCTCTGTCTATTTTGGGGAGGAACAGGGGGATTTGGTCTTCTGAAATTGGGATTCCTGATTTGGGGCTCCCCTTGCTCTCTGTTGAAAGGCCTAGCATCCATAGTCAACTTATCCATCAACTTCTCCATAGTCTTCAACATTATCTCAAATTTAACATCTGCAGAAGAAGATGAAGTAGAAGGTACATTTTCTTCTTTTCTCCTCCTATCCATATCTCTATGCTTGATCTTTCCACTAGCCATCATGTTAGCTTCCACTTCTAGGGCATCAATAAACATGGCAGCAAGAGTTGCCGATTTCCTTTCCCGCAAGGAGAATGCAAAATCATTATCAAAAGCTCCAGCATAATGCAGTTTAGCAGCTGCAGGGGAAGGTTTTATATCTTTCGGAATGGAATTGTAAGCCCTCATGAATCTACTTGAAAATTCATGAACAGACTCAAAACCCCCCCTTTTGAGACCATTGTACTGAGATAAAAGCTGCAGAGGGTTCTGTTTATCGTCCCACCTATCCAGAAAAGCATTTTGAAAGGCCTGAAAATTTGCTATAGATGCATTAGGCAAGTCCTTAAACCATTTTTTTGCCTCCCCAGACAAACTTTGGGCAAGTCAATGAAGTCTTCAAACTTGGCAACATGCTGTTTTGCAGTTACATCACCTTCCCCTTCAAATAAAGAAATTCTCTGAGAATAATTTTGGGGAAGATCATGTAAAACAGCACGCAAACGCAAGGGGGAGAACCTAGCGGCCATTGGTCTGGGTGGGTTCACAGGAACTGAAGTACTTTGAGAATGCTCGGATGTAGATGTTTCGGCTTTAGAGGTTTGTTGCAAGTCCTTCCAGAGGGAGTCTAACAGATAGGATTCTCCCCTACGAGGATTGAACTCAGTATCTTTGAGGCCGGATTTGGATCTAGTTCTCAACAGGGTATGTGCAGTACTGACTTCCCCTTCTGGATCAGTATGAGAATCTGGTGATGATGAGGGGCCGAACAAAGGAAAATCTACCTTCTCTTTATTCTTTCTTTTAAAACACTTTTTCTGGATTCTCAAAACTTTTCAAAATTTCGGTATCAGAGTTACCTCGTGTGTGTCTTATTGAAGCCTGAATGTCGTTCTTGAATTCTGAAACAATTTCATAGTGAAGTCGCCAGGGCAAATACACAACCTTCTTCTCTTTTCGAAATTCCTGTTTGCCCATAGGAATCTTTCTTAATCTTTGTCGTTCTCCCGGGGCAGATATGCACTTTCATCCCCGGCAACGGCGCCAGTTTGTTAGCACTCAGAATGTACCCAGGTTGTAAAAGGTACACCCCGAGGTAACGGCAAAACCACTTTAGGAAGAAATTGGTATTCTCTTCCAGAGAGGGATCTCTCAATACAAACTTTACAAGACCAGATGATAAACAATATTTAAAGATTTATTTGTTTGGCTAAAACAATCACATATCCATTGGGCATGGAGTCATATACATATAAAAGATCACAAAGATGTATACACAAGATTTATCAAAGGCAAGGTAATCACATCATTACAGTCATTCCATTTATCAAGGTGAAACAGAAAAGACGAGGGAACAGCCCGTCAATACAGAGCGTCTAAGACGAATTCCATATCAATTTTGGTAGAAAAAATCATATAATACCTGAAACGATGAATAGAGCATAAGGATATGAATTCTAATCATCAAACACTATGTTCTAGATATGAAGAAGAAACAGAATGGAGTGTTACACAAGGGAAAGACAATCACATGAAGAAAGAAAATACAGACTGCAATATCAATGATACATGAATCTCTGACAAAACTCTCATGCATTCATTTTTGGTATCCTAAACAAAACAGATATGTTCTCCACAAATCACTTCATTCGATGGGTTCCAACCCCCATCTCATAAAAAGATACAAATTTATAGATAAAACCATAAGTCTGCCCCCCAACCAATCAATAACAGAATGATCGGCGTAAATTAGAGTTTGTACTCTGAATTCCTACACCACTAGGAAGTTGTTACAACTCCATTCCTAACAGATCACAAAGTACAAATCAATTGGATAACAAACTTTTGCCCAATAGTTCCACGTCTTTGCCCCAACAGCTCCACGTCTTTGCCCCAACAACTCCACGTCTTTGCCCCATCAGCTCTTCAGTACCTGACACCTGTTCCTAGGGGGAAAGAATATACTTTGTTTTCCCAAACTGCTCTGCAGCTTTCCACTGCTCCGAACTTGGGGTGTCACACTCCATCATCTCCCGAATTGCTACCTCGAGCTCCATATATGCTTCATAATATTTCTTGGGCGATCTGGCTCTAATGATTGCGAACTTCTGCAGGATTTCGAAGTCTTCCGTCAACATGTCCACAATGGTTTGTCCTGTCAGGCTCTTCTCCAAGTTATTAAATTTTGAGTGGTCCATGCGAGCTCGGACAAGCAGGTGATGATAATGTTCCGCCGGGAGCATCCGACCTTCTTCGTCCCAGAAGGACGGCAATCCATCTTCGAATAGCTCTTTAAACTCTTGTTTGAACTTATTGACCTGCACAAGCAATTCTTCTGACTTGTCTTGGACAGTCTTCATTAAATGGTGTTTGTGGATGATCTTCTTCGCCCACAGCACTATTGAGATTCTGTCCTTTATTCCCATGTCGTGCAACTTCTGGTATGTCAGTGAATTCAGAAAATTTAATGTGTTCTGAGCTGTAGTGAGGGGTCTTTTTGCCATGTGTTCATTTACCAGTTTCAGTCTTTGTTGAGCCAAATCTGTCAGTATACTCAAATCATCAATAAAATTTAGGTAGTGCCGAAACTTGGTAATCTCTATAGTCAGGGTATCCCAAATGATATGTTTCGCCCCTTGAAGAGGGCCTTTCCCAATGCATTTTTCTTTTAGCTTATCGAGCTTTTTCTGTAATTGATTCCTGTCCTACAAGATCTGTTTTTTGCTTTCACTTATTTTGGTTAATTTGGCCTTTACTTTTTCATTCTCGGCTTTCAACTCTTTGATTACCTCATCCTTTAAACTCACCTGGGACATGGGTACCAACAGATCGTCAGCAGAAAAATTATCCAATGGCTTGTCTATGTTTACAATGGACAGATCCTCATCAGTGGGGGTTTGACTCATTAGCTCCTCCATGATTTCCTTCTCGTCGTTTTGGTCCCTTTTCATCACGGAGATTTGGGATAGCAGCTCCTCCCTTTCGGCCTCCCATCTGTCCTTTTCCTCCTGTAACTCTCCAGCTCTTCCTTTGTATTCCATCATCTCTTGATGGATTTTATCTTTCTCTTCCTGGAGGGCTAGCAACTCAGAAGACTGGACATGTTCAGCGCCTGGGATTTTCAGCTTCTTCTTTAGGACCTGGAGTGCATTATCCTTCTCCTCTAGCATCCTTTTGACCGCCTAGGTGCTGTCAGAACTAGCAATGTCTGTTTGCAGTTTTCTGATCTGGATGACATTTGCTTTATTCTCGACTTTCTCATGCTTCAACTGAACTTCTAGTTTGTCTATCAATATCTGCAATTTATTTATCTTTACCATGGCTTGTAGTAAGTCGGAGTAGATGATGTCGCTGGTCTGTTTGTGCAGTTGAATCTTGTCCGAAGTGTTGATTCTGTCTAACCGGATCTCCATTTCAGACATCTTCTTGTCATTTACTATAGCCATTTTAAAAGTATTTTTCTCAGCATCTCTAGCAGAAACTAGAGATGTTTTTGAGCTGTACAAGTTTCTCACCCTCGGGAGCAGATTTCTCATTTCCTCTAGGGATTGCTTCCTCTTTTCCATGTAGCTCACTTTGAGCTCTTCTTTCGACTTAAATAAGGGGTTGGATTCTGGACTGTCTACATCACCTTCTAAATCTTTAAAAGAGAATTGATTCACTTGCACAGTCTTCATGGGGACTAAGGAAACTTTTTTGAAAACATCAGACACTTCTTCATCTACCATCTCACCTCAGACCATCCTTTAAAACGCTCGACAAGAATTTACAGCAGGTTTCGGCTTCACACTTCTTGTACAATTCGACCAGGATTGACTCATTTACTACTTCACGACTATCTGGGTAATTTTCAGGTAGACTAAGGTTTTCTCGGATGACCGCATCATCGACTCTACACAGTATTTTGGACGCAGACCAACTGACAATAATCCTCTGAGATGAGGAATAATTTATAGCGCACCACTCCGCGAACTCTGGGAAATGGAGGGTTTTCTCAATGGCGAAGTAGTACAGGAAAGATTTGCACACATTCAACACATCATTCCCTCATGAATGGTAATACCATAATTTCTCTTTGCTGACAGACACGCTCCCTACAGAGAGGAAGGGGTCACACACACTCCTATCCCTGTCTACTAAGAACTCTTCTCTATCATCTACGACCTGACCAGACACTTGAATTTCTTTTCCCTGGTCCATTACCGAATTCACAATGGTAATTTGGAGGGAGGAATTATAGAATTACTGGGTTTCAGCTTTACCTGGTTTACTGTAGAGGCGTGTTCCCGGAGCGTGTCTGCACTTGACGAATAGAAACTGGACACTGACAAATGGAAGCCGACAGACATACCAGTCCTTTTCACCCATTCCCAACGAATAAAATAACAATGATGTGGGTCAACATTACTTTTATAGGCCGCTTTTATCCCTGGAGCCTACCACAATTCACCACGTGGACGACCATTTATTGTCCGCAACCACCATCTATTCCCATCTGTCGTGCACCTTTCTCCTCCAGATTCGTTTCACACCGTTGATCTGATTCTTTACAAATTTTTAGCCCTCGGATCGCATGCCACGTATCTCTTTCCGCCGGGCGTCTTGGTATTAATCAACGTGCAACTTCATGCCCCGGAAACGCTCACAACTGTTGCTGTGCCATACCTTCCATTTTTCACCATGGGATCAAACGCCACGTACCGAATTCCGCTGAGCCCTCTAACTTTAACCCTCGTGCAACTCTGAGCTCCGGAATCGTCCACAGCCCTCGATCTGATATACCTTTATATGTGAGCCGTCGGATCACGAGACACCTTCCAAATTCCGCTGGGCTCCTTCACTTTAACCTTCGTGCATTTTGGATCCCCGGAATCAATCTCATCCATTGA
Organism: Pseudotsuga menziesii; assembly: GCA_001517045.1. Lineage (NCBI taxonomy): Eukaryota > Viridiplantae > Streptophyta > Pinopsida > Pinales > Pinaceae > Pseudotsuga > Pseudotsuga menziesii. The sequence continues at coordinate 98,171 of LPNX010616180.1, forward strand.
TGCGATATACCTTTATTTACGAGCCGTCTAATCACGCGACGTGTACCCAATTCCGCTGGGCTTCTTCCCTTTATCCAATGTGCAAGTTTGGGCTCCGGAAGTAATTTTCAGCCGTTGATTTAATTCACTTTAATTCTCTGCCGTTGGATTGCACGGCATGTACCTGATTCCGCCGGGCATTTCGGGATTATCCACCGCGCAGGTTCGTCCTCCGGAATCTTTTTCAGCCGTTGATGTGATCGCCTGGCATTCATTAGCCGTTAGATCTGTCGACATCTACCCAATTCCGCTAGGAGTCTGGGACTTATCCTCTGTGCAATTTCACTCCCTGGAACTTATAATAGCCGTTGATTTGATTCACGCTGATCTTCAACCGTCAGATCGATCACCGGATAACAAATTCCGCTGAGCGCTTCAGATTTATCGGTCGTGCATGTTCTGGTTCCGGAATTAATCTCAGCCGTTGATCTAATCCGATTTTGCCCCTCTGTCGTCGGATTGAGAGGAGTATACATGATTCCGCCAGACTCCATTTCCTTAACCAACTCGTGCTTTCACAAGGCGGTTTTGATGTGAACCGTGGATGCGCCCAGGACAACTTTATAACCTTTGATCTGTGCATCTGGTTAAAAGCCCGAACCTGTCTTATCTTCCTCGCATATTATACGGAGAGGAGGGGATACTAGCCATTGATTTTCTCCCTTCTTCCATCGCGGCTGAGGATCTTCGGCAAATCAATCGATCTTTCGACTATCACCCCACTCATACACTATATCTTTCAACCAAAGTACCTAAACAACATTATCTTGTTTCCACCATGGTCTTATTTCTCCCTGGTTAAATAAGGTGTTAACAGAGGGTATGAGAAAGGGGGTGAGGGAGTGACACACACACACACATAGATATAGATAGAGAGAATGGGAAGGGACACACACACACACACACACACACACACAGATTATGTGGGAGAGAGAGGGGGAGGGGTGAGTGGTGAGTGATAGAGAGAGAGGGGAGAGGGGTGAGTGATGGAAGGAGGGATAGTTAGGGAGGTAGAGAGAAGGTAGAGATAGGTTATGAGAGAAGGGGAGTGAGGGATGGACACAGAAACACATAGAGATATAGAGAGAGGGGGGAGGGACACACACACACACAGATAAATAGATAGATAGATAGATAGCTGTATAGAGAGAGAGATTATGTGGGAGAGAGAGGGGGAGGGGTGAAACAACAAGAGAGGGGGGAGGGAGGAGCAATAGAGAGAGATAGTGATGTAGGGAGGGATAGCGAGTGAGGTATAAAGAAGGTGGAGGGAGGTTCTGAGATATGGGGAGTGAGGGAGGGATGCACACACACATATAAATAAAGAGATAGAGAGGGAGGTTGTGAGAGAGAAAGAGGGGGGAAAGACACACACACACATAGATATAGAGATAGATGGACATACAAAGGCAAGGAGGGACAACGAGTCATTAGAGGAAATTTGGGGTCTAAAATGGGCCTTATAAGAAAACGTGCCAAAATAAGTTTTTATGAGTTGGAATTCAAGAACCAATAGAATTTCAATAAAATAAGTCAACCATAATGGTTGAATTGACATATTTGTCATTAAAAAAAACCATTTTTTTGTTCGTATTTTCGACATATCTCATTGTGTTTTTACTCAAATTTCGATCGGGAGAGCTCGTTGGATGCGGAATTTGATTCCACATCCAACGAGTACCCACACTGCATACTTTTGACAGACCCCGCTACCCCAAAAACAAGAAATACCTGAAAAAACGTGATGATGACATCATCATCACATTTTTTCAGGTATTTCTTGTTTTTGGGGTAGCGGGGTCTGTCAAAAGTATGCAGTGTGGGTAATCGTTGGATGCAGAATCAAATTCCGCATCCAACGAGCTCTCCCGATCGAAATTTGAGTAAAAACACAGGGAGATATGTCGAAAATACGAACACAAAAAGTAGTTTTTTCTTTCTTCCTCCAAAATTAATTAATATTATTTTATTATTTGAACTATTATTTTATTATTTTAACTATTATTTTATTATTTTCCTTAGGAGGCCCATTTTAGACCCCAAAATTCCTCTAATGAAGGCATAAAGAGATAATGAGTAAGGCACATGCACAACCATAGATGCCAAAAATATTATTTAGGGATCGAGTGTTGAAGTTCCTCCCTTGGCCATGTTGAGGCCTTAATACCCATATATAATGTTCAAAACCTCTTAAAGGCATGCACATATTTTCTTAGAGACTAAGCATACCTTGAGTAGGTAATGTGTGGTGCTTCAAGAAATTGTTCATTGAGATGGGTTCCTCAAATTTTCCTTTATGGCCTAAGGAACGTTCATATTCCCTGAATCATGTCTCGAAGGTCCCATATCTGCTGCTCAAAACTACCTAATTACACTGACATCTGTATTCATAGTCCAAATATACCTATGAGATGCAATGTACATTTTTTTAAGGCATCCTTCCTATCCCTGGATGCCTAGAAGCTTTAGTGAGGGCCTAATTCCATAGTTTTATCCCCTAACCATGTCTATGGCCTTGTGAATGCCTATTGCTCAACATATGATGATGGCATGCACATCCCCATTAAGATTCAAAGGATTCACTTTCAACGTCATGTGTGGTGGTTGGAGGCATCAATTTTGGTCCCTAAATGGTTAACAACTTACTGTAAGGCCTAAGGACCAAATGTTTCCCCCCACCCATGTCAAGGGGCCTGATATATGTACTTAGTGCTAAAAATGTTCTAATGGAACTAGTATCCCCATTTCAAGGTAAATGATACCATGGAAGGCTCTGTTGAGGTTGTTCAACACATCATTCTTGGCTCTAGATGCCTAGAAGCATCTTCTATAGGCTAAGGCCTAGGTTTCCTCCCCTTATTATGTCTAAGGTCGCAAGACACATACATAGTACTTATAAACCCCCAATGGTTCCCATATCCCCATTCAAATCAAAACTATAAACTTGAGGGGTCATCTGTGGTGATTCAAGGTGTCGTTCATGGATCTTGAGCCCTAAATGCTGGGTTACAACATAAAATTAATGCTTTCTATACCAACCATGATTAACACCTTATCCTCCATATCTAATGCTAAAAAAATCCTAATCATGGATATATCCCAACTTAAAGGTTGAGGATACCCTTAAGAGATCATGTGTGTTTGTTCGATGTGTTGTTCTTGGCCCTATATGTCTATAGGATTCCTTTAGGGAATAAGGACTAGGTTTCCTCCCTTAACCATGTCTACGAATATGTTCCTAGTTCTAAGAGAATTCTAATGCTCTACATATTCTCTATTAGATGCAAAATATCACATACAAAGGTTCGATGTGCAGGTTCAATGCCTTTCCATGGACCTCAAGCCTTAAAAACTACCTTTAGGGAATAAGTCTTGAGTTTCCTCTCCCAAGCATTGTCAATGGACTATGACTGATACTTAGTTCTTAAAGGCTCCTAATGGTGTCCATATTACAACACAAAGAAAAATTATTCTCTTGGGATGTTAGGCATGGTTGTTTGAGATGTTGTTCTTGATGATGCTAAAATATTACTATAGGTCCCAAGTCTTGATGATGCAAACTGATGTTTTTATTCATTTTCCTAGCCATGCACAAAACCATTTTTTGTGGTTCTCCATAACGCGTGCATGTTTTGTAACTATAAAACATGTGCACGTTTTGTAACTTTAAAACATGTGTGCGTTTTTATTAGCCTAACCCATGTGTCATGTGACATGTTAGGCTCAAGATTAACCAAATGAAGATTACATAACGCGAGCATGTTGTATTTTTATGTATCGTGAGCATGTTTCCTAAAAGTAGGATTGCATCTAAAAAGTCCCTCATCTTCTTGCACACACCCTTAAGTAAATCATATTTGAAAGTGTTAAAGTTGAAAGAGATGAAAATTATCTTTTACTTTATCAGATATACATTTCTATACTGTAATGTTTTGTTTTCAGTGCTATTCTTGCAAAAGTTTTTTTTTTAATTATCTGCTTAAACCCCTTTTTTAACAACTTGCCATAGAATAAAAAACAAAACCAATATCAAATTGTCACAAAAATGGAACTTTTGATTGCTTTAAAACAAGTCTAGATGTTCTCAATCATGATTCAAAGTAGTGTTTGTTTGGTCTTATGTGTATTTCCTAAAATTAGAAAGTTTATCATAGATTCATTGTTACACATTTGAATTTATGTCCAAGGGATGGAATGAAAATATGCTTCTAGATACTTATTACAAGTTGCAAGTCATACTTTATTAACTCTCACATGTGAACCATGGTAAGTGTTGGAATATAATCCGTCAGGATTATACGTTAATGTACATAATAGGAATATGAATAGTTACATAGGAAGGTGAAAAGGCTGAATCTCAACCACCATATGAAATGTATAAATATATGCATTAGCAATGGAATAGAATTGAATCGGGAGTTATTTACCTAACAGTGGTATTAGAGCACCACCTGCCATAACTCCTACTGTTAAGTTTCAGTCCTAGCAGCCAGTGCATTGCCAGATTGCTGGCCCATTAATGTGTCTGCCCTCTGATCAGAATTGAATGTTTCTCCTCCAATTCTACTACAGACACTCAAATTCATCCTGCCTGCCATTCTGCCTGCATGCTTGTCCTGTTAGTCTTCCTCCCTGTGTGTTTCTCCTTCAGCCTGGGTGCCAATAATTCTGTGCGTTATGCTACACTGTTGCATTTTTTGTGAAGGAGTTGTACTGAAACCCTAATTTTTCAGAACTGTGTGTTTTATCCTCTTTCTTGGAGCTATGACTTCCATTTGTTAGTTGCATTCTCTACTAGATCAATTGTATGTGAATACTCAACGTTTCATTATTCGAGATTGCTCGTGATTGATGTAGATCACGTGAATCCTTCGTTTGTGTTGGCTAAGAGAGGCCTGTAACTATTGATTATGGCTGCTGTAAATTATTTTGGTACAATAACTATTGTATTTGAGCCGTGTGATACTGGTGAATGATATATGTTGCTGTTTCTTCTTCCTGAACTATTGCGATAGAAGCTGCAATGATGTTGGCATTGACTGCATTTAAAAGAGTTGCGGCCTCCATTTAAAAGCGCTGTAACCTCCCATCACCGAAATCGAGTTTTGACACTGTGCGTGAGAGTTGAAGACTCTGTTTGCTACCGTGAAGCATCTGATCTCTGCATTGAGACTGCATAAAGGGTGGAAACCCTAATCCCGCGAACTGGTGTGTTGTGTGTGCTGCGTTTTGCGGTGGATTTCGTTGAGTTTTGATATCTATATTACTGCATTTAAGTGAAGCTTGAACGAATGAAGGTTTTGTAGTGTGCGTTGAAGAACTGCATGTGATTTCATTTGCTTGTGCATTAATCTAGTGATTGAAGTTGTGATATGTTGATGTAAATCCTTTGAATGACCGTGACTAAATACTGCTGGCGAATATTCACGCCTTCATAATACTGCGTGGAGGTAAACTGTTGGAGCTGTAATTGTTTGTGACCGTTGGGCTACACAAAACCTAATTTTGCCCTAATTTTTCCCTAATTCACGTTGAGAGCCGAGACCACTCTTGGAAGCTGCAGCCACCTCCATTTGAGATCTCAGACCAATCACAAATTTTGTTGTGATCTATTTTGAGACTGCAATCTCCTCCTTCTTCATACCGGGTAGATCTGCTTTAAAAATGTGAGCGTCGGGGGTTTCTTTCCAGTCTATCTAGGTGTTAGCAATTGCAACGGCATCCTTCCAGCCGTCCTCACGATCTCTCGGCGTGAATTGCTCCCACAAGCTGCCTGTGAAATCAAAGGGATCCCAGACGTCGAAAGAGTAGGGATCGAATGTGCCCCTCCGGTTTCCCCCACGCCACGACATAAGCGACATGATATTTTTTGGTTGCTGAAAGCGCTGAGATTCGAACCTTCAACCGCAATAAGAAACAATCTCCTCAAAACCTAGTCTGTGCTGCGTATTCAATGTGTGAGTGAAGCTCGATATTTTTGCTATACATTTTTTGAAGGTTGTGTATTGTTACAAATTGAGAAGTTTGTGCACTGCCATATAAGTTGTGCTGCTGCAGAATTGTCCTAGATTAATGTAAATACTATGGTAGAAACATAGATCTACATAGTAAAGAGAGCTCATTGAAGACATTGTTTCTAGTTAGTGTAGTTGTTATTCTACATAGACTGTATTGTAAAAAGTAGCAGAGACTTAGACCTGCTTCTTTCACTATTGTTACCGGTGCATAAACTCAAATACGTTGAATGCTAGTGCAATTGGAGTATCGTTGAGTACTATGTAAAGATTACGATAGAGCTGCATTGATTTTTGATACTGATACATTGTTGTAAAGCTTGAGGAAGGTGGCAGAGACTTAGACCTGCACCTTTACTCTTTCTTCTTTTCTCCTATTGTTTTGTTTGCAGATTCATCACAGAAGATGCATTCTGGAGAATCACTTTGCTTTGCTCAAAAAGCAAAGAACCACACCAAAGGAGAAAGCATCAAGAGAGGTAGAGGAAGAAGAACCTCCAGAGGTAGAGGAGGCAGAAACAACTCCAACAAAAGATCAGATTTGCAGTGCAAGCGTTGTGGAAAGACTGGACACACATCAGATCAGTGTTGGGCTTTGTGGGACTCCATCAAAGACAGACATAACCAGAAGAAAGATGACAATAAAAACCAAGATGCTAGTAAATCTTCTGATTCTGCTCATTGTATTGTTGCACATTGTAATCTTGGAATTAATGAAATGAATTCACTTTCATCTTACAAAGATTGTTGGCTACTTGATACTGGTGCAACATCACACATGACTTTTAGAAAAGATTGTTTTGAAGAACTTAATGAAACAATAAATGGCATAGTGTACTTTGCAGATAAGTCAAGACTTAAACCAAAGGGAATGGGCACCATTCGACTGAAGATGCCTGGATTCCCTGATTTCTTGTTGAAGAATGTTCTTTATCTTCCAGAGTTGCAGAGAAGCCTGCTGTCCTTGGTGGAGATTCGACAGCGAGGCCATTCCATTCACATGTTTGATGGAATCGTAGAAATAAGAAAGTCCTCTGACAACCAAGTCATCATGACTGGATACGAAGATGGGAAGCTGCTGAAGCTAAAGGGTTCATCTGCAAGATTTCGGAACTATGCCTACATCTCTCAGCATGGAGAAGGTAATTTGTCATCAAGTTTATTGTGGCATGCAAGATTTGGTCATCTAAATTATAACAGTCTTCGTTTGTTGAGAAAGACTGGTGTATTTGGTTTGCCCACCATTCCCAAAGAGAAGAGCAAATGTGATGCATGTATATTAGGGAAGCACAGTAAGCTTCCATTCCATGAATCTAATTTCAGAGCAAGTAGGAAATTAGAATTAGTGCATTCTGATTTATGTGGACCAATGCCAACTCCTTCTGCCAATGGGAATAAGTATTTTATGACCTTTGTTGATGACTACTCAAGAATATGCTGGATTTACTGTTTAAAGACAAAATTAGAAGCATTTCAAACATTCAAGGACTTTCATGCATTGATAGAAAAACAAGCACAATCTAAAATTGGTACACTT
>LPNX010616180.1:107361-120548 GCA_001517045.1 Pseudotsuga menziesii
CTTGTGAATGACACTGGTCAGCTGCAAAAAGAATTCTAAGATAATTGAAGGGGACTCAAGACGTTGGACTCAAGTACTCTAAAGTGGATGAATTCAAACTTATTGGGTACTCAGACTCAGATTTTGATGGCGATAAGGAGACAGGAGTATCAACTTCTGGATACACTATGAGTCTTGGATCAGCAGCTGTCTCATGGAGATCACGCAAACAGTCAGTTCCGGCAGATTCAACAACAGAAGCAGAATATGTGGCTGCAGCTGAAGCAACGAAAGAAATAGTATGGCTCAAGAAGATACTTGAAGATTTGCAAGAAAAACAAGAGAACTCCACTCCATTATTGATCGACAATACTTTTGCAATCAAGCTGGATAAGAATCCCAGATTCCATGATCGAACCAAACACATCAACACAAAGTATCATTTGATTCGACATCATGTAGATGCCAAGACAGTCCATCTTCGACATTGTTCCACAAATGATCAAGTTGCATACATATTCACCAAAGCACTTGGACGAGAAAAGTTTGAAAGATTCAGAAACATGCTCGGACTTACTAACACCCCTTCGTATTAAGGGGGGGATTGTTGGAATATAATCCGTCAGGATTATACGTTAATGTACATAATAGGAATATGAATAGTTACATAGGAAGGTGAAAAGGCTGAATCTCAACCACCATATGAAATGTATAAATATATGCATTAGCAATGGAATAGAATTGAATCGGGAGTTATTTACCTAACAGTAAGGAACTTATTTAATTTTGCTACTCTTATTAACCTGTTCATGTTTTTGTTTTGGCATAATTTAATAGAGCTTGCATTTTGCAGACACAACAATAATTGGAATTCCCATAAACTGGCTCACACTAAAAAATCACACATCCAAGCCTTGCTTTGTTTCAATTCATACATGCCACTCTTTACATTATCACTCATTACTCCTTACTCTTTCATGTTCTGTACACATACTACCATGTTTTGTTCTATTTCATGTTCTCTACATATTTTCACAAATGAACAAATAAATTCACTTCTCTTTTTACTTGGATGAGCAGCTAATGACCTCTTTGATTATTGGAGTATCAAAGATGACTATATCTTAGAGATATACCATGTCCCCATTCAATGTATTATTTATGCGCCCAACTAGGCCATCTTCCATTAGTGGCGGAGTTCAATTTTTGAACCAACATTTATCCTCGACATTGTTCCGTGATAAAGAAAGCATGCAGGTCTTGCTGGATTTCCTTTGCGTGCACAAATACCGACACTAGGTCAATTATTTTTCTTGCTTCATATATTCTATAAATGTGTTTGATTAGTTGGTTCAATAATATTTTATATGGAATACATATAAATCAAATAGTAGAGAAGGAATTCCTAGTTTTTCTAGAGATATAGAATATGAATTGATAAATAAAACAATACGACTATCTCATTTTTTGTTTTTTATTCATTTACTTATGGAAAACTATATGTTTATCTACTTCAATATCAGTTCATATCAAACTAAAATAGATGAACATAATTATGAAAATGTTTCTCTTTGTTCACTACAAGGTCAATGTTATGCTTTTTTTACTATACTTTAGCTGACAATAATCTTACCTGGATTTATATATCAATTCTAGGAAAAAAATGAAATCTTATAAATATATTGATATCCCATTAAATTTGAAGTCTTCAGGGTGGGATAGAGATAACCCATAGAATCTTACTAGTTGGCTAGGCATATAAAAAAGTAACTTCTGTAATGTAAAGTGCCCTTTTGTGAAAAGGACATATTTGTTTTGCTTTCGTTTAAAAAGGAATTCTCCCTTGTTACAACTTTTCTTCACTTTTCAATTTATCATGTCTAATAAGTTGTAGTATGGTCATAATTGGAAACAGATAACATGTTCCATTTAACTTGTTGAAGTTGACCCTAACCAATGCAAATACCATAATTTTGTACAAAAACTTCTCATTGTGTTTCCAACACTTGGGAGCTCTGGAACATTACGAAGTTACTGCTTAAAAATTTTCATATGTAGAGAAACTTCCAAGGCTCTTAATATTTCCTTCCACCTTTAAGAGAATTTTTGCACTAGTCAATGACATTCGATACAAATGTCTTTCTGGAAATTAATATATACCTCAAACATTTACCACGTGTCTCTATATAATATTAAAGTTTTCCATAATTCTCACATGAATGTGTAGCTTATATCAATTTACATTTTCTCTCTCTAGCCTGTAGTCATATTCCTTTAAACCCTAGCCAACCCCTCATAAGCTCTAAAAAGATGTTTGGAGACATATCTAAGAAGATAATATGGAGTTTTAATTCAGGTGACTCTAAACATCATGATGAGATTGGTATTTCGTTTCATATTTGTTTACTGGTTAAAATAAACAATTTTTGCTTCCAAATATACATTTAATTTGTTGGCCCGAGAAATGATATACTTATATTTTGTTCAAACCTTTTCATTTGTATCAGTATGCAATTTTGTAGCATGTACAGTTTTGGTATTACTCAACAGATTTTCCAATTGTTTATATTGATAAAGATCAAATTGTTGCATATTTGATGAATAAACGACCCCTTTCAGGTATTTCATAATATTCTTCTATTTCATTGTATTTTTCTTATAGAATTATCACAGTTCTATTGCATAAATCTTATTTGATTTAGCAAGGACTAATTTTTCTATCTGCCAATGAGATTGAAAAATAGTACATTGCCATCTAGGGAAATTTGCATGTTTCTTACATAATTCTAAGATATTAAATTTTGATTGCTTTACCATTTTCAACTTGGCATGGTGATCTTTAGGTCACTCCTATACCTTTCTGTGTAATGTTTTGTTCAATTCTTTAATTGATCAGAAAACCTATCCAATTTAGCAACTAACTTTATATCTGCCAATGACATTAAAAATAGTACATTTCCATCAAGGAAAATTTGCATATTTCTTATCTAAGTCTAAGATATTCAATTTTGATATCTTTATAAGTTTCAACTTGACATATATATCTCTAATTCATAGCTATACCTTTTTGTGTAATGTTCAATTCAATTCTTTAAAGTCATACACTCATTTTTTCCATCATGAGCAGTTAATACCCATGCAGAGATTTAAATTCAATCTTAGTAAATATAATGAAAATAATAATGTACTGAGCGCTATTCATAAAAAGAGGTTGAAAATCCTTGACACTGAAGGTTCACTCCTACAACACATTTTGAAGTCTACAATTTTTTTTTAAGTTCATGGTACTTTTTTAAAAATGCGTAAATTTATACCATTTTAGTTATAGAATTTTGTTTTTGCCCCAATTTGTTGGAGCATGTTTTAGAATTTGCATTCAATGACATGCCTATATTCAGGTTGTATTTGGATAGTTATGTCTCCGTTAAGTTTTCATATGCTAGACTAGATTCAATAGCATTCAATTCAAAATCACAGCAACATATCAAGAATCACTGATAGAAACACAATCACAAGATAGACACAACATTTATCTTGGGAAACCCTTAGGGGGAAGAAAACCTAGCAAAAAATTCCTTTCTATAAGATGTATAAAAGACAACCCAAAAATAGTTGTTCTCCTCCTTCTATTCAATCTCTCTCTCTCTCGCCTATGCGCTACACAAGTGAGTGAGTTTTTTTTTCAAATAAGAACCACAGCTCCTCTATTTATACTCATGTGCCAATTGACTTTTGCACTAGACAAGTCATCCCCAATAAATTGTCTGGGCCGACTTCACCTAGGAATACTAAAAAAAAGTAGATTATATTATTTATTAGGGCACTAAATACCTGACATAAGTGGAGGCTTTACCTCATGACTCTATGATGACCAAATGCAATAGTAACACCTTGCTGGAGGAATAATAACATCTCGCTTGGGTTACATCAGTAAAATACATTTAGAATATCCTTTGAAGTTACAATATTTCAACACCCCCCCTTAACGAGAAGGTTATTCTACTGATAACATCATCAGAGACTATAGGAGAACAGAGAGACAATTACAATAGTACATTGAGGTAATACATCTATACGTCACAGGAAGTTTTTCACATTCAGTAACTTGAACACTTACTCTTTATCTTCTTCATCACATGATCTCTTGATCCTTTCTTTGCAGCAACACATCGATCTTTAGATCCTTTGTGGAAACACTTCGATCTTCTAGACCCTTTGCAGTACTTTGATCCTTTGCAACAACACTTTGATCTTCTCAATCCTTTGCAGCATCACTTCGATCTTCTCGATCCTTTGCAGAAGCACTTTGATATTCTGCAGTAGCCTTCCGATCTTCTTGATCCCTTGTAGCAGCACTTCGATCCTTTTCAATCCTTTTGCACCAACGCTTCGATCATTTCGATCCTTTACAACATTCCTTTGGTCCTTCTTGATCTTTTTTAGCTGCACTTCGATCTACTTGACCCTTCGCTGCTATACTTCGATCTACTTGATCCTTTTTTGCCACGCTACCTACAGTACACATGATCTATTTGCAAGATGATCAATCCTGATCACTTTAGGACATAATTCCAAGGATGATGCAATCCTCCATCAGCATGATCCATGAAATCGATCAGCTAAATCATCTACAGTTAAATGTAGATCTCTACCGCACCCAGTGCCGGCCCCATCGTCTATGAGGACTCATCGTAGACCATCCATACCACACAGGTTAGGACCACTCTCAAGTCAGTGTTATACTATGGTTTCTACACTTGCATGTAGGCATACTCTTCCAAGCAAGAGTATTGTCTGCAGAGCAGATCTCGACCGTATACACAATGTTGGCCCATCCTAGAACATCCATACCACACAGGTTAGGACCAATCCCAAGTGAGTGTTATACTACGTCGTCCATGAGGACTCATCATAGAGCATCCACACCGCACAGGTTAGGACCACTCCCAAGTGAGTGTTATTCTATGGCATCTAATGTGAATGTAGGCATACTCTCCATACAAGAGTATACTCTGCAAGGAAGATATCAACTGCATACATAATGTCAGTCCTGGTGTCCGTGAGGACTCATCATAGAGAATATAGAGAACTGAGATTAGGACCACTCCTGAGCGAGTATTTAATCTACGGTATTCACAACTGAATGTGAGTATTCTCCATGTGATAATAAAATCTTGCAGGGTCGACATCCTTTAACTAGTAAGGACCACTCTCATGCACAGAGTGTTATACCTGCTATCCTTCAGAGAGGATACTATCGTCCAAAAATAAATGTCAAACCATCATCACTGTCATCCATCATCGAGGTCAATCTCATCATTACTCCCCCTTTCCTGGGAAGTTTCATATTATCAACCTGTTCCCCCTTTGTCCGAGGAGGGTCCATGTCTTCGACCCGATTCTTCCTTTTCGAAGAGGGTCCAACAACTGTAGTCCCATCACTCTTCCTCCTTAAGAAGAAAGTCCTTTCAAACTACACCAAGCTTGTCATGGAAATATTCAAACCTTGTTCGAGACAAAGGCTTGGTCAGTATATCAGCAACTTGCTCATCGGTACCCACATACTGGAGCTTTATGGATCCCTTATGTACCATATCCCTTATATAGAAATATCAGATTTCTATATGCTTTGATTTGTCATGAAACACCGGATTTTATGTCATCTTTATACAACTCTGGTTCTCACAAAAAATTACTGTGGTGTCCACCTCCATTTCAAATATTCTTGACGTCATCTTTTGAAGCCATATCGCTTCACAACAAGTAGAGCAAGATGCGATGTACTCTGCTTCAGCTGTACTGAGGGAAACACTGGACTGTTTCTTACTAAACCATGAGATCATGGTGGATCCCAGACAATAACATCCACCTGAGGTGCTCTTTCTGTCTGCGGCACTTTTTGCCCAATCTGAATCCGTATACCCATACAAATTGTAGTCATGATCTCTCCCATAATACAATCCCAAATCAATCGTACCTTTTAGGTAAATCGTCACATGCTTTGCAGCTATCAAGTGAACCCATCTAGGTTTAACTAGATACCGACTCAAGGTGTTCACAACAAAGCATATATCTAGCCTTGTGTTTATCAGATACATTAATGACCCAATAATCTGTCTATAGTGAGTCATGTCCACTAGCTCGGATGTCTCATCAGACAACAACTTTAAGTTGGTGTCCATGGGTGTGGCCATGACTTTATAATCCAACATATCAAATCTTTTCAATATTTCTACTGCATACTTTCCGTGATTCATAAATATTCCTTCTAGCCTCTGCCACACTTCCAGACCTAGGAAATAATGCATCAATCCAATATCTTTCATCTCGAATTCTTTAGCTACCTTCTTGCAATCCTTGATATGTTTCTCATTTCCAGCCAGAAATAGATCATCCACATACAACAATAGTATGATTGGTTCATCATCCATAATAATCATATAAATATTAGGATCAACTTTGCTCTTGGTAAATCCCATGCTTGTCAAGAATCTATCTATTCTCCCATACCAAGCTCTAGGAGCTTGCTTTAGTCCATATAGAGCCTTTTTCAACTTGCATACACGAGTTGCTTTGTCTTCGACTTCAAATCGTTGTGGATGTTTGATGTAAACCTCTTCCTCAATCACACCATTAAGGAAGGTTGTCTTTACATCCATTTGGTGTAAGTCCAATTTCATCATGGAAGCAAGTGCCATGATAGTTCCGATGGAAGTGTACCTTGCTACTGGAGCAAATGTCTCTTCATAATTGATCCCCTCTTTCTAAGAGAATCCTCTAGCCACAAATCTTGCTTTGTACTTTTCAATACTTCCATTCACAACATGTTTTATCTTGTATATCCATTTCGAAGATACCACACCCTTGTTTTCTCGTTTGGGAACAATATCCCAAACATCATTCTTCATAATTGACTAGTATTCTTCCGTCATTGCTTCAACCCATTCTTTGTTCTGTGCAGCTTCCTCATATCTGGTGGGTTCTTGGTTTACATGATCACACATCAAAACTAGATAACTGGAATATGGATTTGATCTTTTGTTGGTTCTTGTGGAGCCTTTTGGTGCTCCATATCTTTCTACTTCTTGTGTGATTTCTCTTACCTAAGCAGGTTTTCTCTTTCGAGAGATATACATAGTAGGGGGCTCCTGAGGCTCTAGCATGTCATGATCTTCTGATGCTACTATTTCAGGAGCTGGTTCAAATTTTATCCTTCCGGGAGGTACATCTTCTTTATGCACTTCTTCAAGCTGACACCTTCTATATTTCTTAAGAGCTGCTAGTTCATCGAAGGTTACATCCCTACTAATCTCAATATCGGATGGAATCCTGAGATGTATATCCTGAAGGCTTTGGAGACTTCACAGTACCCTATAAATATTCCCTTCTTACCATAAGAATCCAATTTGGTTATCTTCTCTTTCGGAATAAGTACATATACTGGACAACCAAATATCTTGAGATGGATTACTTCAGGTTTATTTTCAGAATACATCTCTTCGGGAGTCTTGAATCAAGAGCACTATGAGATAATATATTTTGCACATATGTGGTTGTTCTTGCAGCTTCAACCCATAGGTGCATAGGGAGGTCTTGGTCATGAATCATGGTCTTCACTTCTTCCATGATAGTTCTATTCTTTCTTTATCCAACACAATTTTGTTTGGGGATTATAGGGAGTGGTTAGTTCCCTCTTGATTCCTGCCTCCTTACATAATGCTTCAAATTCATTTGAAGTGTATTCTCCACCATTATATGATCCCAATGTCTTGATTCTCTTTCATTATTGGTTCTCTATCAAGGCTTTGAATTCCTTCAATTTCGCGAACACTTCACTCTTATTCTTCAAGAAGTGTATCCAAGTCTTTCTTGAATAATAATCAATAAATGTGACATAGTATTCGTATCCACTTAAGGATATGGAGGGAATAGGACCACATACATCATAATGGATTAGTTCCGACGTACCTTTAGTCTTTGTGTCACTTTTAGGAAAGGGATTCTTGATGTTCTTTCACTGTGCACATCCCCTGCAGGTTCCCTCATGTTCGATCTTCAGATCTAGTAACCCTGTTACCACCTTGCTCACATAGGGAAATGCTTTGTAGTTGATTTTTTGCAAGTCTCCTATGCCACAATTCACTTGAGTTGGTAGTCTCATGGACAAGGGTTGTCTCTAGATTTCCTTTGACCTTGTGCAGTCCTCCTTCTTCTTCTCCAATGACTACAACATCTTCAAGTGTCTTTCCTTTGGACCACATAAGTAATTTTCCATCTCTAAAAGCAAATCTATATCCTTTCTTATCTAGATATGAGATGGAGAGTAAGTTCTTTTTCAAACCTGGTACATAAAGTACTTCCTTCATCTTTATGGAGGTCCCAGAGTCGAGCTTGTAGCTTGATTCTGCAATACCTTTGATGGGATATTGATAGTCATCTCCCAATGATACCTTTTGGGGAGAGTTCTTCTCTTCAATATTTGATAGAGTTGTCTTCTTTCTTGTCATGTGCTTAGAGGTGCCACTATCAATAAGCCATGTATCTTCTCCAGGTGTTACAGACCCAGAGAGTGCAGAGAATAACACACATTCTTATTCATCTTCACATCTAGTTTTCTTTTGAGGTCTTTCTTCATTCTCATCTTCAGCTAGATGAGAATGATGCCTTTTGTTGTTGTTGTTCTTTGATGATGGACATTCTCTAGCAAGATGTCCTATCTTACGACAGTTGTAGCATTGATACTTTGATTAATACTTCTTCTTCTTCTTCGGGAATTTCTTCTTTGAAGGCTTACGATTACCCCTCTTGAATTTTGATTGATTTATTTCTTTAGTATGGGTAGCTAGAGCCTGATCATTTTCTCTAACAAGAGCTTCTCTATTAGCTACTCTAGCTTCTTCTTGTATGCAATCTTCCCATACTATGTTAGGCTTCATACTTTCTTTTCTTGCACACAGAGTTTGGACAAATGAGTCCCAAGGTCTAGTAAGGCCATTGAGAGCAGTCATAACCAATTCATCATCATCAAGATATCTCCAATGGCACTTAGCTTCTCTTTGATCTGGGAGATCCTTGTGAAGTAATCTTGAATAGATTCTCCTTTTCTCATCTTGGTGCCCTTCAATTGAGTTCTCAGATTCATCTTTCTGTTGATGTTATTTCCTTCATACATTATGGAAAGTGCATCATACATTTGCTTAGGTGTCTTATTAGATGACACTTGAGGGATCAAGTGATCCTTAATGGAATCAACAATGATCCTCATTGCCTTGATTAGGTGTTGTTCATGCTTCTCCTTAGCTTCAGCTTCTTCAGGTTCTGCAACTTCATTCTTGATGTACTTCTCAAGACCATTCTCTTTCAGAATGAGGCCAATCCTATATTTCCAATCTAGGAAGTTTTCTAGGCCTTCTAGTTTGTCCTCAAGCTTAGTGCTTGGGGCCATCTTTTCCAGTAAGTCACTAAAAATTGAAATTTATCAAAACAGGAGATTGACCTTACTAGTAGATGCGCTTGGAGGAGGCAACTTGGTTGATCCAACTGCTTTCTAGAGATCCCTAATCTTCAGCCTTTAAATCCTACTTGTAAGGTTGCAGCACTACAGATTTTTTGGTTATGTTTCATTGCAGTTTTTCTGGTTCACTACAAAACTAGGGTTTGGATTTCACGAAGATCTATGCACCCAAAAAAATTTGATCTAGGGCTCAATAGATGCGCTTTGGGAGGGCACAACTTTCTATGCAAGCAGATCTTCAAAACTCCAACTTTTACAGAAACCCTAATTTTTTCCAGAGAGGGACAAGGGAGAATTTCACCTTGTGAAATATGCTATAATCAGGTTAGCTCTGATATCATGTTAAGTTTTCATATGCTAGACTAGATTCAATAGTATTCAATTCAAAATCACAACATATCAAGAATCATTGATAGAAACAAAATCACAAGATATACACAACATTTATCCTGGGAAACCCTCAAGGGGAAGAGAATCCAACAAAAACTTCCTCTGTATAAGTTGTATAAAAGACAAACCATAAACAATTGTTCTCCTCCTTCTGTTCTCTCTCTCTGTCTCTCCCATGTGCTACACAAGTGAGTGATTCCGTGTTCAAATAAGAACCACAACTCTTCTATTTATACTCACGTGTCAATTGACTTTTGCACTAGACAAGTTGGCCCGAATAAACTATCTAGGGCGACTTCACCTAGGAATACTAAAAAAAGGTATATTATATATTATTTATTGGGGCACTAAATACCCGGCACAAGTGGAGGCTTTACCTCATGACTCTATGATGATCAAATACAATAGTAACACCCCGTTGGAGGAATAATAACATCTCCCTTGGGTTACATCAGTAAAATACATTTAGAATATCCTTTGAAGTTACAATATTTCAATAGTCTCTAATATTGGGTTTAGGTTATAACTCATTTCTTCATTATAAGACTAATTACTCTTATTTTTTGTAAAATCACATAATTTAATTCCAAAAACAACTTATGTTTAAAGCATTTCATCTTTTCATATTTTATTGCAATTCTAATAGGATTTATTTCTCTGCAGGTATCAAAGAACAACTTGAATTGGTGGCATTGTGCTTGTAGCCCTTGTTGGGTTTGTTTTTCATGAAACATGCATTTTTACCACTGTTGGTAATGGTATTTCCATGGTCGCTAAGAATGCCATAGAGAACTACCAAAGTTGCCACACTTAATATGTACACTCACCAACAATACTACGATTTAAGGACAACATATTTCAAATAGATTTTGTTTGTACAAACTACTTGCCATTACTTTCATTTCTTGCAACATATTTTTAATTAGTCTAGAAACACCCGTCCAGATCCTAGAAAGTATTAACTTGATTTTCCTAGTAGGATTTTTTGTGCATCTTTCAATTTGTTTCTTTTCCTTTCATTTTAAGTTAACTTCAAGTTCTTTCCAATAACAAAAGGAAATATTATTGCATGAGCTACCCTGATCAGTGCTGCAACCCTTTCAAGATCCTCAATGTATGCATTTGTTACTACAAGACAACTCGTGGAATTCTTGGGGACTCACAAGGTTATTCACGTGCAAAACCAATGTAAGGCACTTTCATAGTTTGCTCTTTCTTTGTAATAAACATAATTAGAAAAAAATAACCTCACCTCACATCACAATGAGACATTTCATCCATAAATTTTCATGCTTTTTGCATCTCTTTGCCTCAATGAATTATTGTTGCTTGACCCTTTTAGGATCCCAAAAGTATGCATTTGCTGCTATAAGACAGCCTGCGGAATACCTGGGGACTCACAAGGTAATTCACATGCAAAACCAATTAGGCACTTTCACAATTTTCTCAAGGATTTCTTTGCAATAAACATAAATAGAAACAAAAACACCTGACCTCACATCACAATGAGACATTTCATCCATAAATTTTCATGCTTTTTTCACTCTTTGGCTCAATGAATCATTTAGTAAAATCTGTTTAAGGATCTTCACATGTTTTTTCAACAAAAAAAAAAAAAGACTAGATGAGGACTTAAGCTGAAACTGAATGCTTTTTGTGCAAGTATCTTATTCAAGACCGTGATTTAGTATATTCACGTTTGAAATGTTTTTTTGTGAAATTTATTTTATTTGATCTTTATGTGTTTTATTTGCAGTTTCTCCAATCAACTATGCACATCTATTTGCAAGTCAAATGCAACATTTTTTCAAAAGAGAGGATTCAAAAACAACTTTACAATTTGGAAAAGGGAAAGGGTTGTTGTCATTTCACAGGATGAGGATAGAACGTTAATGTATTTGAATGAAATGTTTGCAACACAATAATTTCCTGTTGGTTCCCAAACATGATTATTATTGTTCATTTTGCACTTTGATTTCTATCAAACATGTTTTTCCTTTTTGTAGTTGTTACCAAGGATAATTTTAGGGGCAAATTTTAGCCCAATGGGCTATTTTTCCACGTTTTGGCCAAAAAAAGATTTGCCATTTTGCATTTTTTGAAGCACAATTTTGATGGGGTAAAAATTTTTCAACCTAAAAATCGCCAAATTATTATATAAACGATATAAAAACCTTGGAAATTAAAATATTTTTGAAAAATATCGCCAAACATTTTATAGTTGGCGTTTTAAGAATTGGTAAGATTCACCAACATTTATACACTTTTAAATAAGTATGGTTCCTTAAAATCATCCCTCGAACTTGTTGCAACATCACTTATAACAACACACTTAGTCTTGTTTATTTTTAGATTAGCTTCTACCATGCCATGCCAAACTATAATGTGATGTACATTGTAAATCCTAGTTGGCATTGCTCTATTTTTTTAAAGCAAAAAAGAGAGACATGTCTACAATATTCTATCACATCCCATGGCAAACTGCAATATGATGTTATTTGTAAAAACCAGTGGAAATAGCTCTCTTATGAAAAGCAAAGAGACATGTCTTGTATATGCTATGATATCTCATACTTGCTATATAAATTTGTTATCTATTGTGATTTTCACTATTCTCTATTTTTTGAGAAATTGCATTGTTATGTTTTCCAATGCAATGTTATTTGAATGAAATAGTTATAAAAGTATTTTTTTGATAATATCTATATAAAAAAATTACTTATCATTTATTTTCATGACATAATTTATTGGCTTCTCTTCTCACATATAATTATACTTGTTTTTCATTTTCTATATGTTCATCATTGAGTCTTTCTTTACACCTCTTGGTATAAATGCTAGTAATATAAGCTACGATATAACACATACTCCAAACTTATATAAATTATTATTGTCTTGTATTATTGTCCTAAAGATGAACCACCCATAAAATGAAAGCTAAAAATATTGTACATATAACAAAGAAACAGAGAATTAAATGCTGCTAAAGCAGCACTTGACCATTGGATCTCAAACAACAACCCACGTTCTATACTGCA
The DNA here is from genome assembly GCA_001517045.1 of Pseudotsuga menziesii. Classification (NCBI taxonomy): domain Eukaryota; kingdom Viridiplantae; phylum Streptophyta; class Pinopsida; order Pinales; family Pinaceae; genus Pseudotsuga; species Pseudotsuga menziesii. The sequence goes on from LPNX010616180.1 coordinate 120,283, forward strand.
TATTAAATATTGTTAAAATTAACCACCCATAACTTAAAAAAATCGACAGTCACTCACTCCTCGCTCAGCGCAAACTCTCCACAAAATACCTTTACTACTCTATAAACTACTTTATGATTTTTTTTTTCTATTTCAACGTTCCTTTAGTCTTCCCCGAGCAATTGCTAGTAAAACAAGTGAAATAGCAGCAAGGCTGCTTATACCTGCCTCTTAGAAATATTTTATTGTGATATTGTATATAGTTTAAAGCTAAAAGTTAAAGAAAT